>BMAO01010649.1:0-194628 GCA_019973975.1 Trichonephila clavata | reverse complement strand
TAGCTATTTAAGATTGATATTTCTGTGTTGTTCTTTTCATTTATATACTGAAAATTAGTGTTAAAATATTACAACTATATCTTAAGAAATACAAATTCAGTTCATTGGAAATAATTCCATTATAGTGATAATGTCATAAGGGAGTGTGTGAGTGAATATTAACGTCGTACTGTTTAGCAACTCTAGGGCTTCGACGTTGTGGAAGATATGCCTCAAAGGGATTTCCATCAACTTTTATTTATTTGCGTAAATGAGTTAGATAGCACTTATGATTGGACAATAGACAAACTTAAACCTCCAACAGAAGTTACTAAATCATGTTCCGTATTTTATAAGCTTTACTGTTAGCAAAAAACGTGTTGAAACAACTTTCGTGTATGAAAAAAACACAACTAAAATCTATTTTACTTATTAATTATACACATAAAATTGCAGAATAAAACCCTTACGGTTCTGATTGTACAGAATTTCTTTCACGAAATTTGAAATTAAATTTCTAAACATTATGAAGTTTTCACATTGGAGTTCATGCATCCACAAAAGTAAAAATAATCTTCCATAGCTGTAAATTTTGAAGAAATGCAAAATATATTACTTTATGTAAAATTGTATAAAAAAAAGTATTATTTTGCGCACAGAATCACGATCATGACTGCTACCAGAGCCCCTTCAATGCCGGCCAAGTGGCATTGTAGGGGTCATCCATGTACAGGCTCTTTGATAACTTAGCTATCTAGTTTCACTTGAAAATTGGCTCTTGTATATCAAAAGTGTGCCAAACACCTATCTAAATATTTTGAATTCCTTTTTAGGAGTGGCATCCCTTTGTATCATTTCTTTTCCAAGAACTTTTTTGTCTTATTCGTGAGACATCATTTGTGTGTGGGGTTTTTTAAAAGTATTTTTACAATGTTATTTTTATTATCAATGAAATTCCGGCACCCGGTGAGGGGTCACTTTTGTAAAGTACTTTTATTGTATTTTATATTCTTGCCTCTATTCTCAATAGTTTTGGGAAAGGTCCCTCATGCGGCTACATTTTATATGTGTATTTCGTTTAGTATATAAATAAAATGTCTTCTAAGAGAGTCGGTTCGAAGTTTAAACCCCTTGGGCGAGCTCGATTCTCTCGAGTAAGTAAGATCTAGAAGTTTAAGGCAAATCAAAACTCTATAAAATCTGTGTAAGCTGGTTATCTGCTTTTGGAAAAGTTTTACTGTCACGATTCTTTTTTCTCTACAGTGCAGGCAAATATAGGAAAAAGCATATTTCACCCGAGTGTAGTCTACACCGTTTCCATTCTCTCCGATGACCAAAGAACTGACCAGGACACCTTCGTCGACACCTTTGTTCAATTGGTTTATGAATCGGACAGTTTGATGGACTTATTCGACTTCAGTAAAACACCGGCCATTGAATACACTCAACACGCCTACAAGTAAGTGTCATTTTAATCGGAATAATGTTCAGTAAAATTCAAACATAATCACATAATACTGAACAAAGAAAACAAATGTAGGAGATAAAACTTCCTTTTAATTCTTATAATTCCATTTTCTCTTTTAATGTTAAACTTCACTGATTTCTTTTGCTCTGAATCGGGTAGTCAACACTAATAGCTCATTCTTAATATCCAATCAAAACGCTCCATTCGAGAAGCCGAGGCTTTTCTCTGCCAGTCTACCCCCATTAGCCTTTCTTTCTGAAGCCAGGCCTCCAGGCCATGAACACTCACCAGAACAAACCACATCATTAAAAAGTGCATTGTTAACCAACAGAAATATTCAATTCTTAACAATAACAGGAAATATACTTCTCGCACGCAAGGAATAATTGTTCAGCGGGAAAGTAAAGAGAGCTAAAAACTACTTTAAATGTTATCACATCGCACGTGACACGATGTGTTCTATCGATATCGACAATTGAGCTGGCACCCTTATAAGGCGACCACGACAGAATAGTGCGTAAATAGGTTAATTTATGTACCAAACACATCATTAAGAATAGTGGTATAGAATATTATGTCTTTAAAAGTGTAGAAATTTGGTTTTCCTTCGTATGTGTTTAAAAAGAAGAGGTATGTGTCTGTAACTGACGCTCGTCGCTATGAATGCAGCTGAAGTATCACATTAAAATTATTTTAAACCATGTGAAGGGACTAGAGTAAAATCAAGATAAAAAAAACAGTGTACGTTTTTGCTGGACTGATTTTAGGATTAATGACCTATCAGTCTAACCACTATGTGTTAACTAGTTAACTGTAGTTTACTCTAGTGTGGTGTGGTTAACTAACATGTGAGAGTGAGAAATTACGTGTATCTCAGATATCGAGCAATGACGGGTATATTTGTCAATATCAGAGTAAGTTGCGCTGTTAAAATATAGATGAAAAAGATTTTATTGCTAATATTTATTTGGTTGGTTAACATAAACATATGTTACTCGAAAACTTCATGAAAATTTAAATGCATATAAAGGTGAGAATGATTAAAAAATTGGTAAAATCAACTTTCTGACTTTTACCTTTGGCCCCTTTTAGGCTAACGTCTAAAAAACATCATCACTCATAAATAAGGAACTTATACGCTGTTTGAGTCGGTGTACATGAGAAACCATATTTTCATCTTATAAATTTTTCATATATTTTTTATTTATTGTTTTATTCCGACTTGGCCTCAAAATATTCTAAGCACCTTCTAACTTAAAATATGTATTGTTTTTCTCAAAAGTTACGATTTAAATATAGCCAATAGCCTTTGCCTTTTACACATACACGTTAATACACAGAATCTTGCAACTTCTCGTTGACTAATATACTCGTCAGTCACAGTTAACTGGTTCATAATGATAACTCAATCGTTCACCGCCCTTAAATATTGTAGCAGTTGCTCAACTCTCCTTTATTACCTTTCATCACGACAAGGAATTCAGATATATCAAGAAACTCTGCATTAAATCATTGATTCAGTTTTACAAAATTCAACAGATTTTCCTTCATTACGACATAGGTAACTTAAAGGGCTAGAAGCAACAAAGTTCAAATTTTACTTATGTTATGAAATGCGCTTTTCCTTCCCAATCATTACTTGTTCAAGGCGGGGCTAAGGAAAGCAAGAATCCGTTCTTAGAATTTTACCACATCACGCTTGAGTCTCAGCTCTCTATCAAAAACACAAAAGCTGCCACCTTCATAATTCGACTCTAACCAAAGTTTATATACATGTTACGGCCAAAGCTAGAAATGGGCCAGTTCCTGAATTGGCCAGCCAAATTGCGAAACATCCAATACCGCCTCACAATAATCGGCCAAAGTCTAATCTTTCCTTGATTTCGGGGTATGGTCAGCCAGTTCGCGAAATGGCATCGGACGATCGGCCAAAGTCAGAAGAAAAAGGTCATGAGCAAATTTTGGGTGATTGTATACGGTAATGTAATGTTAATCTCATTATAGTTGCCACAGAGGAGTTTTCCGACGAATCCGTACCTTTTAAACGCCTAGGATCGTCCTTCGGAACAAAGGCCAAGAAGGTACGGTGGCCTTAGGTGGACTGTAGTCTGAAGGGAGAAGTTTTAGGGAGTAAGAATCTCACAGTACCAGAAACATAATGGTCTCTTATGAAAATTTCCCATCCCTTGGAGAAAACTTCAAAAAGATAATTACAGTATCTACTGAATTATAGTTTATTACAGAAAATTATCAGTATCGTCACACTTGGTACAACAAGATGAACTTTTATGGCATTTCGAATTGCATAGCAGTTTGTTATTTTTACATCTGCAGCGATTTGTTGAGCACTTGGTAATGCAACTGCATCGAGTGTAGCCTTAGCCGCCGGTCAGTGAATGTGAAGAGGCAGTGGTTAGTAATAATTTTTCCTCTGTACCCACAGATGCCAATGTAAGTAGTTTCTCTTGCAAAAATAAAACTCCCTTCTGTAGTACAGTTGTTTGGGAACACCATGTTCTGTTCCTAGCTTGTAGAAAGCGCCCCTACCGAACAGTCTTGCTTCGGCACTTCGAACATTGGCCAGGGAGAGAGAATTCCGGGCACTTCGGGAAGTGGCATATACGCTATTCATTTCCAGTACCTCAAAGGTTGGCCACACGCCCCGGCCAATGGGAACTGGCCGAACTTCGGGCTTTGGCCGTAACATATACACGCTTATTGTTGTTGGAACATGGATTGAAAGACAATCCTTCGTCCCATATCTGAAGAATAAATGAGTCCTGTGGAAGTAGCTGAACTTGGCTGGGGAGAAGGAGCCTCCTGAATGGCTGGCTGGAGAGATGGTGCTGTCTGTTTGGATGACAGGGAGCAGGCAGGGGATGACGCAAGAGTCGGAAGTTAAGTCATGAAGTTTTCCGAGTCAAGAGAGTTGTTTGGAGAAGGTGCACCGTGATTGGTGGATAGAAAAGAGTGAGTTACCTCTCTATTGGCTGTACTGAAGTTAAGTTAAGGATAGGAAAGATTTTAAAATAGCTTGCCTAGTGGGTAACCAAAGTGGGCGCAGCAGTGAGAGAAATTAAAGTTTACAGAAAATAACAAAGAATTTAGTGATTCATTCACCAACAAGCTGAATGAACAAGATAAAAATTAAGGTGGGTTATAAGAGTCTAGGAGAATCCTCCTGGGTTTTGTATGATTATCCAGAGGAGTGTAATTTTCAAGATTACTTATGTTGATACTATTAACATTTGGGAGAGTACCATAAAACTTTTTTGCAAGATTTTGAAAACGCTTTTTAAAAGGGGGAATTATAAGAGCTTTATAAATATCAGAATTTTTAGTGAATCTCTATTAGCTTTACCGATATTTCTTAAATTGGAATTTTGAGAAGTTTCCAAAGTTTTTATATTAGAAATTTTTTGCTACATATCCCCCACACATGATAAGCGTAGCTAATGATGGACGGCAAAACAGTAGCGTAGAAAAGTACATGATTAAAATAGTCATTTCAGAATTCCAGTTAATTAGGAGATATATATTAATCTTAGTGCCTTCCGGAATTTACCTCGCGGATGTAGAACGCGGTGTTTCCGAGTGAAGTTTTTATCGAGAAAGACCTCTAAGTATTCAGTACTCTGATACCAGTGGAGTGATGGGGGAATAGAGAGTCGGAGGTGCAACAAAATCGAAGCTTACGCAAACTGACATCTGTATATACTAAACGTATTGCTATAAATAGTGGTATTGAACGTTATTTTCTTAAGAATTAATGTTATTCTCTCTTGTCACATTCCCAGAGATCTGCCGCCAGTTGTCCTGCGAAAACTTCAAATTCATAGATCAAAGTCAAGTTGAGGAAATGGATTCCAGTGGGCATCTTCAAATTGTCTGATAATTCTTATGATCCTTTTAAAATAACAAAATAAAAATATTGCGCAATTATTTTTTTAAATTTTAACTACTAAAATAAATTCCTTAAATTTTAAAGTTCGATTTCAATAAAAACACGGGACTTTAGTAGAATTTAATTTTTCCGAAAGACTATTATTCAAGGAAAACAAATATCAATCAAAATTGAACACCCATAATTTTATTATTAATGATTCAATAAAAATTTAAGGCTAAAATGAAAAGATTGGTAGTGTACTATTTATAGTAATCTGAAGAGACATGGTCACAAGTAAAGAATTCTTTCTGCTGGTAAGTTTAAATAAGAAGTCTGTTTAATTCGATGAATTGGAAAGAGAGGAGAAAACTGGATACAACTTGTTTCTTTAATAAACTCTAAACCATAAAATCCAATAAAAAAAAATACCTTTGTTTTGAAATAGATTTTAAAAAATACTAACATTTAAGATTTGAATTTTTATAAGAATATAACTTTGGTGTTTTGGTATATATGTATATATACACCCATATTCAAATTTCGTAGAATAAATATTTAGTTCAAAAAAGTTCAATTGATTGAACAAATAATTGAATAGAACATGAAAAATGTACCATTATTATTTCCTCAAGTGCATAAAAATTAAAAGTAATTTGATGAAGTTAATTTAATGAGTGTAAATTCGATTTTAGAGATTTTTTTACCGTATGTAAATTTAAGAAATATACCAGATTCTACAATATAATCAACGTATTTTAAATTTGATCTATAGCCATGCTAAGCAATGCATCAAGAAATTATAATATACGCAGTTGTTTTTCACACATGATTTTTCCCCCTAAAAGTACTCTTTAGTAGGGAATAAAACTAATTCTGTCATTCCGTGCATAACATTTTATCATTGTTTTTATTTTGTAGTATTTCCGTTTTGTGATAAACTACTTCCATTTTCAGACATTTAGTAACTGTGTTGGCATCACTGGGTGCAAGGAAACCCGAGAAAATTGCGGATTTTTCTACTCGTCCCATGGCGCAGAATTTCAATGTTTTCACCCGAGAGGAAATGGTTAGAGTTTATTCCAGCGTGGCCGCCAGCTATCTGGACTCTCAAGGAATCCTGACTCAGGACAATGCCAAAGATCTCGCCAATCAGTACGCCAATACCTTTGAGAAATCTGCCAATGAGACTGTAGTGGAAGATGATCCAACTTCCAAGTTTGAGGCTGTTGGAAATGGATTAATGGAATTCTTGATGTCAGTTGACACCATGACTGTTGAAAAAGGCTGGGTGGGAGCCATTTATTACGAAAGTGAATGGCTTCTAACAGCTGCTGAGACGCCTGCTTCGAGGGATTTGTTTGTTAGATGCAGCGCTGAGGCTAATGGTGACCCCAACTAAGCTCAAATTTAAATCGTTTGTAACGTACAGAAAAAAATCAATTCTGTTCAGATTCGAATTGCTATTTTAAATCTAAATACCATATGGTTACTCAAAAATTGTACTTTATTAATAAAAATAAATCTCAATACCTACAATTTGATATTTTTTATTCTTAGACATTACTTTAAGCCATTTCATGTATTTCTATTTTATATTTAGTTTACCTCAATGATATTGCTTCATTGTTTTTTGTGGATTTTTACTTTTAAAGATACAATTCTTAATACTACTCATTTTACATCAAAAACATCATAAATGCTTGAAATCTACATGAAATACCATTAAAAGACATAATTATAACCGTGTTCAAGATATCAGTCTAGAAACTTATAAAACGTGAAGTATTCTAAAGTGAATTTTATAAGTAAAATGTTTCAATATTTTTCTTCCATACCATACATTTAATTGCTTTTACGTGCGAGGAAGGATATAATCTGTAGAACATACATTTTAGCAACGTTTCTGTTAATCAGGTATCACCAAACTATCTAAATCGCGAGAAAAAGTAGAGATAATAAAAAATCAAGCTCTTTATACTAGTTTATATTCTTTCCGTTTGAGAACCGGGTCAACATTAATTTTTTTTAATAATTTAAATTAAAACATGAAAATATTGGGTATTCAAAACCATCTTAGCAGTGTAGAAAGACATTCATTTGATTAGACAAAAAATTTCATTCCACTTAAACCCGCCGTATAGAGGAGGCGATATATGTTAAATATGTCTTAGCTCTATGTAATCTCGCTCTGGGGGGTTTGTTATTCTGTAGAGTTGAAGTATATGTTGGGGAGGCAACTCAGGTGCCAGCCCATTACTTAACTGAGGTTGAAATTACGAAGTCCGTCGCAAATATCCCTTGCTTTGCTCTGTGGTGAGACATAAATATAGTTTTCCCTTACTCAAATCAAATAATTTGTTTTACCTATTAGCTATGTCGCGCCATCTGTAAAATTTTTCTATTCATATTTTCTTGTAGAACTGGTACTGAACTTTAATACGAAACTTAATTTTTTTGGATTATCAGCAAAAAATATAAAATTTTGGACATTTACTTTAATTGTTACGAGCATGCAAAGATGAATTATGACTCCGTCTATTATACCTTAGTAGTTATAACGAAATCCGTGACTTCAAATTGTTTAAATTCTACATTATTCATCACCTCAATGATTCTTCGTCTGGTAATACGGTTAGGGTTGTCTTTGCAATTTAACCCCTCATTCTCTTGATACGCATTGCTGGTACACTCAACAGCTACCATTATAAAGTCTGAAGTCTTAGAGCATAGGTTCTCAACGTAGGCGATTACGCCCCCTTTTGGGCGTTTGAGGCTTTCAGGTGGCAGTAAAAGACAAAGAGAAAATTAGGGGGCGTTGAGATGTCACGGAGGGGCTTGGGCAGATTAACAAAATATAGTCTAAAAAAGACTAAAAACACGGTGATTACGTACTAACAAAAGTAAACTTCAATATTGTTTACCTTATGTTGATTGTATGTATTTAAATCATTTCTATATCACATGCACAAAAATTCCCATATTTCGGTAGTTTGGGAAGTGGAGGAAAAACTTGAAGATTATATTTCATTCAGACCTGCATTAAATTGAATGATATAGTGCATTTTTTAATTTCCGTAGTGCATGTGTTGTTTTTGTCTGTGAGCTGTAGGAAAAATGTGTTGTTCACTGCATTTCGTTACGTATATTATTCCAAGAAACATAATTAAATATGTTAACCAGGAATTAACTTGTGATTCTTTAAAGACTGAAACTGTTAATATATATATATTTATTTTGAAAGAAATAATTTATTATGAATTACTTCATAACATCAAAACCCCTGCCTGTCTTTATAAAAGGCAAGCTAAAACTTTTATTCCAATATTTTAAATGAAGAAAAAATTCAGTAGCGCGTTTCAATTCCAACAATATCCTATGTATGACTAAAAAATATAATATTATTCATTTAAATATATTTGTGGCAATAGCTATTTCAGATTCGCAAGTTAAAAAGATCAGGAATTTAGAAACAAATTAAATTAAAAAATATATTTTATTAGTAATAAAATATTTTTTAAAATTTAACTCTTGTTTTCACCATCTATTATGTACACTCTTATTTCTCTAGAGTGGGAGGGGGCAGTATCGAAATATTCACTAGAAAAGGGGGTGTCAGTTCAAAAAAGGTTGGAAACCTATGTCTTAGTCTGTTGCCCTTGGAGATCTGCGTTAAGTTTGTACCTTCAAATATCGATGGTCCATAAAATTACAAAATGATTTATTAGAACACAAACATTGAATAAAATAAATTTTACAAGTTAAAAATCGTTGTAGAATAAGAAAACGAGGTGAAATTTGCAAAGGTGAGAGACATATAAGAAAATTTTCCAATCAGAACCAATCCTTGATTTTCATGTGCATGCGTTCTGTAATCCGCACTTCATTTAGCCTTATTACTTATACTAAGACTGCTTGCGTTTAACTAAGTTTCAAGATAATGCGAAACCGTACGTGAAACGCAATTTTCTTCAGCTTTCGAATGCCCACTAGATTGCACTGAATATTACCTTGATCTTTCGCCATGGAAACGTACTGATGAACTCTGACAACATTTTTAGTGAATAATGAGTGAGTAAAAAAAGAGTGCACTATTTAGCTACTCGAGGGATATCGGCGACTGACCTCAAATTTTGAACCATGACCAAGTGGCGAGGACGACACCTGGGCTGTGGCACCACCTCTCCACACCAACCAACGAGAGAACATTTGAACCTCGACATGTTTGACGTGCATCGGCCCTCTCTGCAAGACGGAATTTCAATGGTACTAGGCTCGAACTCATGAGATGCCGTCTACGAGTCCATAACTTTGACCACTAGACTACCGTGGCCCCACATTTTCAGTGAAAGAAACATGGATTGACATACCCTCAGAACGTATGGAAAGTTTCTGTCTTTCCCAGTCAAAGAGGAACACACTAGTTATTTCCAACTGTGAGTGCTGCACAAAATACCAATTTGTCTAGAGTACCGCAAGTCAGGGTTATTATCAGAGGCGTAGTTACTGAAGTATCAGTTGTATCAATGATACAGGGCCCCAAAAAGTGTAATATTTTGATATTTTCGAACTAGTATTAGTAATGCATTCATTAACATTTATTTTTCAAAAAAGGCCCCCACCCCTCAAAAAAAAATTGAGGTACAGGGCCCACTCAGGACTAACTACGAAAGTGGTTATTACATTGATTACTGTAAGAATATCATGGTGGCGCAATTTTCTTGAAAAAGGAAGTTGAAAAATATCGTTACTGAAAGTAAATTTCAAGTGTTGTTGTTGTTGCTATCCCTCCAGGGTCTGACGAAGTCAGACAAGATTAATTAAATCGTTGACTCTCAAAAAATCCAGCACAAGAAAGGGATCCGTCTAGATATCTTTGCTTGTAAGATCCATATAACGCATTATGTGCTCCGGGTAAGCCTGGTGATCATGACACCTTGCACAGATGGAGAAGATCTTGTTCGCTGTGAATGAAAGGCACTTAATGTGATCATTAGCAAGACGAGAAAGTGTAGTCTGGGAGCATCTATCACACTTGAGGGCTATATAAGTCAATCCGGGTCTATTACCCGCATACCAATGATGAGTGGGAGGCGCTCTCCATTCTACCAAAATTTGAGATTTTTTTAACGAGTATAGTTCCAGATAGGTAAGGGCAGATGTAGATGGAGTTGGAAGACTAAAGCCCTGCTTTGTTAGTTTGTCCGCCATTTCATTGCCATAAAGTTCGACGTGAGATGGGATCCATTGAAAATGAATATCATGGTGTAGCGATATTATACTTTAGAGTATTCAACTAGTTGCGAAAGCTTTTTTTAAAAAAAAAAAAGAAACGAGCCTTTTCAGTGGTCGCATACGATGTGTAACATCTGACATGTTATCGTGGTTAATTCGCAATAGCAACTTAAATCCTGAAAAAAAATGAATCGAGTATGATAAAAATAATTTTCTATGGAATAATTATATCTTTAATGAAAATTTTATTTAATTAACACAAGGAGTAATGCAATTTTTTATCAAAAATAATTATTCTTATTCAATTTGGGGAAGAGCGGTAATGATAACTAAAATATGACACATATACTTGTAATTTCAAAGTATTTAAAAACCGTTGAAAAACATCGTCAATAACATTACGACTGTTAATTGTCAAACATTTCGATTTGAGTTCCTTTCGAGTTTGAGTTCATCATTCAAAAAAGCTATGAGTAGCTCGGCTTCTAGCAAACTGAAGTTTAAAATCACCGCTCAAAATCATGGGAAGCGAATGATAGTTTTTTTAAAGAGCAGAACCAACTTCGGTATATGGTAAAAGTAAAAAATGCAAGAAATCTTTAATTTTTTGAACCATTTGATTCGGAGAAATGTATACGACCACCGAAATCACTGTTTGTCCATTTTCAAATAAGCATTCTTCCACTTGCTTAACGATAGGTAATATCCATATGAGGAGCCACAACATGTGAGTTGTTCTGTTTGCGACTGACGCAACACCAGGTGCTCTGTGGCCCGGTCATTTAAATTGTACGCAGCAATCGAAGTCAGGTGTCGAAACACGTTCGTCATTATCTAACCACGTCTCTGCCAACATGAGTAACGCACAATTTTGTGAAATAACGTCGAAATCTGTTTGGTGAGCCCTCAGACTTTGACAATTGAGCGTAAGGATCGCAAGTTTATCCTTGGTGAAGTCTAATAAGACTTGCTGGTATGTGCGAAGTGGATTTAAAGTCAAGCACAAACGAAACTAAGTTTTTGAATTAGAATCTTTTGAAATGCTAAATTTAACAATATAGAAAAGGCTGGCGGCTTGATGGCTACTAGAGTTGGAACCCACGTGGATATATCTTTACAAGATCCAGCTAAAGAACTTAGTTTCTTCTCTGATCCTGAAGTGAGAAAACAAAACAAAAACAAAGATCCAACGGCCTAGACCGCAGGAAGGAGAAAAAACAGAACTTCACTGCGAGGGTAGCGAAGAGACACCACCAAGCGCCCTGATTGGTGAAATTAAATAGCCCGCGCTTCCCCAACTCCCTGTTTCACATTTCCGTCCCTTTTCATGAAATCACTCCTACAAATCTCCAGCAACCATGAGGAAAGATATTACACACACAAAAAAAAAAGAAATATGGGGACTTTTGTTATTTTTAGATTTGTTTAGTGCATTTTAAGAAAAATGTGCTAAAATTAAGAAGAGAAAAAGAAATTATTATTACTAAAATGGTAAAAAATAGGTAAAAGTTGACAAAAAATAGCATAAACGCGGTTCATTCTGTACCAAAGGCTTATGAACAAATTGTCAATTTTTTCAATCTAATGTGTTGCTATATTATTCAATTTTCAAATGACCTTCAGGATAAGATATATTTTTCTTTTTTACAAAAACTAGAGCACTTTATCTCAGTTATATGAAATTTCTTAAGAAAACAGTGATCATATTCACATAAGGGACTATCAATTCTGTAATAAAACAGTGATTGATAAATGTGAAGGTTAAAACAATTCTATTATTATACAGAACTTACAGAAAAATTTCCAGTTAATTATGTTCAAAATTTTTTTAGCAATTGCTCACCCGTTTGATTATTTTCAAAAAACAACATTTCGATTAAAACGCGTTTTAAAGTATGACATCTTGGTTAAAGAAATGGCATCTGCTTTTACTAAAACACTTGTAGTTTTTGTTCTAGAGAATGGAAAATGATAAACTTGGTATTTTTATAAAGCTAATAGGATGTTTCATAAAATAAAAGCATAAAAATGACCAAAATTCACAATTTTTGGGATTGTCGGATACCTTAAGATACAGATGATAAAGGGATAATTTTTGTAGACTCATAAAACTGTTTCAGTTTCTTTTCTTCCTTTTTAAAAAATTTTCCAGTCATTTTTAAGATTATGGAGACATGTGTTAAAAATCTCTGAGTTTCATTAAAATGCTTAATTAAATATTATTTTTTTAAAAAAATTTACATTTGTCTTGAAATAACTCATTTTTTCGCTTTCTCTTAAAAAAAAAAAGCAAGATTTTTTATAAAAATATTTGAGCAAGTATTTTCAATCATTTTTAAACTCATTTGCCTTTTTATTCTTCATACAATCTAACTCACTTATAGTTTAATAAAAAACAAATAAGTGAGATTCATTATTCCAGATATATTTTCTGATAAGGAACAGCCTCCTTATTCTAAAAACTTCTGTATGAACGTTCTGTTCTGTTGTGATGTTATTAACAAATAATGCATCCAAGGCATCAAAAACTTTGAAACAATTTCTTCTTAAATACTCCTTTTCAAAAGTTAAAGATGCTTTTTTTTCCTTGTAAATTCGGGACTTCACCAAATAACTTTTGTTCATTATTACTCTTTTTGGGTTGTCTCTAACTGATTGTGGAAACTGCCTGCAGATGATCCTTTGCAAGTGAACATTTTACCACAATAATTACGACGCGCCTTATGTTTTTCAAAAGTTTTGAAATATTTTGAATCATTTGACAGTTTAGGCAAGAGGTCGGTAGCCTTTTAGCTGTGGCTTGACAAATAAATCTACCAATATGATTCAGCGTGCCACACAGGACATTTTTAAAATAATTCGATTATCGCAATAATGCATGCAGAGTTAGAGAATGGAGATAAAAAAAGATATTTACAGTTTTATTACATATTAATTTTGCATCATTTAAAGATATTTCTTTACAAAAAAATAAACAGCATAAAATATGACTATTTCGTCAACAAAAATAAAAATAACTAAAATTGTTCATATATTATATGTTTTTATAAGCATATCTATTAAAATAAGAAATAAACTATAAGAGTTTTCCCATTTAAGTTAAATAAAAAGAAAAATTTTAATATACAAACCAAGTGCTTGAACAGTTCTACTTTCCTATCATAAAATCAGGGGTTTTATTTATTACTTTCAATTTGACATGATTCTGAGCATTCAGTTATTAAACAATTTCTTTGCGGCTCCTCAATATTTTTCATATGAGGAACAATTTTTTGCTTAGATATGTAGAACCAAAGCGAAAAGCAGAGTACAAGTAATTTTCTCTCTTCAAACAATTGAATCTCTCTAGCAATGGCATTCAATACAAAATTTACAAAATTGCTGTAAATTTTTCATTAGAGTTATCTTACAATCTTTGGTTATAATTCCGTAAATGTCCCTAATTCTGAAGATGCTTGTCAAATAAGGTCCATTACAAATGTATCAACTTCCATTCACTCAAAAGTTGACGAATTTGTAGAGTAGTGCAGAGTGCCACTGATAATTGTACCGCGTGCCACATATGGCACGCTTGCCATAGGTTGCCAACCTCTAGTTTAGACTAAAGAAAGACAATAATAATGAAACTATTTCAAAATCGATATTTTTTACAGTATGTAATATACAGTATCGGATGAATTAACACAGTAGTCTGTGCTACGGAATCACAACATGAAATGTGTAGTTCTGTTTTTCAAAAAATTATCACAACACATATTTGTTTATGCAGACACAGCAAAAAACAAATAACTTACTAATTCCTAAAGTCTGACAAAGACTGCCGCGACTCCCGTGAATAATTTGGGTGCTAAAGTTTCTGTGAATAATTTCCTTCATAAAAACGTGTAACCTATTGATACCATGGTGGCTATAACCTGAATTCTTAGAACGTTTTCAATTCTGAGTCTTCTTACGAGTTGTCTGAGTAGCAACAAACAAAAGCCAAAGAAATCTTTTCTTTTTAAACAGGAATATGCCATAAGAAAGGGGTGGACATTAAGTCGACCGTGATTGATCGGTGGACCACCGAGACATTTTGAGGTGACCACCTTTACTAAGACCTAAAACGTTCATAATAGAAGAAACATATTTATAGAACACCGACGTCAGTTACACTGGAGCATCAACTTTTCACAATCTTTGCGACTGTGTTTACTTAAGCAAATGATTGGATAAATGCACAGACGGCACATGTACCCTCATTGGAAGCGAACGATGATGCTTAACACGTTCGTTGCGGCTATAGAGGAAATACCTATCACTATCTATACCTATCACTGTGGGGCCACCCGTAAAAATGAATGTTCCCAACATGGAATGAAGAGGAGGATAAATGGTGACGATCAACTCTTCTCGCTTCAGCAAATCGCCATGTAGTACCAAGCAGAAAGAAGAAATCCACTTTCGTCGCTACCTTAACGAAGACTATCACATATGGGATGGAGGGTTGCAAGCAGCCCATTTGTCCAAAGACTTACCGTAAATCTCGCTACAGCTCGGGATTGGCTGGTGAGACATAATCCCACAGCCCACGCTTCAACAAGATTGGGTGCTTGTGTGGATGTCATGTTCTGCGACGGCGTAGAACTCGGCGTGAAAAAAAAACATACGTCTGTTTCAAATTTATCGGTTCACGTATATTCTCTACTCTCTGCATTTGAAAACGTCCACGCCCTACGGTCTAGCAGTCGCTTATAGTTGTACAAGAATTCAACTTGACATGTTTATGGAGTTGACATGTTTATGTATATTGTGTTTTTGTAGTAAAAATAGCAATCTGTTATATTTTAAAAGAGAGGAATAATGTCCTAAATAAGTGTAAAGAAAAGAAACATGCACCTTTAATACAGAATGGCCACGTCTAAGCCACTGGCAGCACCGCAACGCCTTAAAAACATTAGAAGTAACCCGTACCTTGGAAAAGTTAGTCCACCCCTGCCCTAAGACATCTAGGTGAAGCAAAAATGTTGTAGAAAAAGTGCCTTGAATATGAAGCTGTTGATTCATACACAATGAAAGTAGAAAACGCAGGCCGTCTTCTGTGAGATTACCAGAAATTTAGCTTGGAATTTATTAATTATATGTGGAGATTCGATCCCCGTACCTTCTGATTCGTAGCCCAGTTCCATGACCACTAGACAAAAAAGTGATCACTACTGTCCGGAGGCTGTTACTGGCTTACTTAGATACCGCTACAGTACTCCCACACTAGTGAGTCGGTGGATAGGCGAACAAACGAGATATCTGTTGTAATGGCAAGCGTGGTGGGTTGTTATTATTGCGTCAAGTGAGTCTGACGAATTTGCTGCGTCAAGTGGGTCTGACGAATTTGCTTGCTCTTCTTGCGGGTAGATGGCGCCACGACACATCAGAAGGTTTTACGTCTCTTTCTTTTCACCAGTGTGCTGGATTAGAACCCGGGACGCTAGGATACGAAGCCCAGTAACATGACCACTAGACGAAAGTGATCACTTCACTAAAGAGGCTGTTATTGGCTTACTTAGATACCACCCCATGTACAAAGTCCTTATTTTGTAACAGTATGAAACGTGTAAAAACAACTCACCTCAACAAGTGCAGCTTCGTTCGCTTTATTTTGTATCTTCAATTATTTGATTTTGTTATTTTTTGTAAATTTTTCATTTGTCTGTATTTGTAATTTCATTGTATTGGTTTTTTTCCCGTAATTGTTTTATTTTGTAATGTATTTTTGACTTTGTTATTTCGTAACTTTTGTTTGTTATTCACTTTTTATTTTATTTTTTTTTGTTTGTTTTACTTAATTCCGTAATGTGATGCTTGTGGTTCACGCGGGAATTATTATATCTGTCTTCAATAAAAAATAAAAGATGGTAGCAAATCACACAACTTTAAAAGCTAGAAGGGCAAGTCAAAGGAGAGAAAAAATAAAAACACCAAATGGAGACAAGGAATAATGAATGAAGGTGGAATATTTTAACTCATATATTGATAGATTTTCTAATGTTATCAAAAAATGAATTTTTTCTAAAAATAAATATAAAATTTAGATAATTTAAGCAAAAGTGAAATAAGATGCATACATTAAAAAAGTGTATATTCACTTATCTTATTACTTGTGATTTGTGAAATTTTAAACTCACAGTTACTTTTCCCTTATATATAACAAAAGATTTTGAGGGATATTTATGTTGATATGTGTAGAAACATCAAAAAGAGTAAATATTCTGATATGAATATGTTTTTAAGTATAAGTATATATATATCTTCTTATAAATTTAATGTAAAAAATCTGTAAAGCTCCTTTTGTCAAAATTGGATTTTTCGTCATTTCTCGCAAGCTATCTTAAAAAATAGTGTGCGTGTGTATGAAAATAAATTCTCTAAAATTATACAATTACACCATCGAATTGTTTTACATAATAGGAATTAAAATTGTTTCCTATACCTTTTGATATCTTTTCCAAAGTAAGTACATATTAAAAATAAAAAGAAATCAGTTATAAAATTTAAACAAAGTGAAAACAGAGTTAAATGTTAAATATTTTTATTCTGAATATTTTTTAAGCTTTTATTTAGATTGGAAACAAAATTATATGCTTTGAAACAAAATATTTTTTTGAATTGAACGTGCAAATTAATATACCTATGATTGATATGAAAAAAGGCTTTATTATTATTTCTTTTATTTACAAAATTTTATAAACTATTTAAACTTTTTTTGAATATATTTAAAATAACTTTACCAAAATAAAAGCTGCAAATAATCACATACAAACAAGTAATATAAATATTTTTTTTTAAAAAATAAATTCCTTCTTAGGTCAATAAAGAAATTTTTATTTTATAGTTATTTTTATTAATTAGTTACAATCAATATAAATATGTATATACATATGACTGAATCACAATATTAAGAGCAAAGTAGAAAGTGATTTTAATTTCTACATATGGTGTTGGACTATCATTTCTTGTTAGTATATATTAATTCGTAATTTACATTCTCAGAAATTAAGCCATCCCAGGTAGGATTCGAACCCACCGCCTTTGGATTAGAAATCCAACGCGTTATCCATTGCGCTAGGGACACAACAAGAGACTTTAATTTTTATATATGGTGTTGAACTTTTATATTTGTTACTATTTATGCATTAACTAAATTAAATTAATAAATTAATATTAAAAAAATCTTTATTAACATCAAGTGTCATCCACTACAAGTTTAAAAATAATGTATTCAAACTTGAGTGGATGAATAAAAAGTATTTTATTAAAGATTGAAAATTTGAATTTATATATAAATATATGTAAGGAGAGTGTGAAATAATAATAAATTAAAAAATTGAATAATTTCATTCAAACCTTATAAAGGTATGAAGACTCGAAAGTAATGAAGATTGTTGTTTCTCATTTGTTGCGGCATTTGGTAGTCGTACGAGTCCGAATAAACAATAAATGAAAGAATGGACCAACTCTGTTTGCAAGAGATTCAAGTATAAGCTTTATTTAATGTAAGATTGAATATTTTATATTCATTACATGGCGTATTTTACTGGCTACCTGAACTGGAATCATTTTCATCTCTGTTTACATTAGCTTTATCGATACAATCATCGTACAAATGGTTTTTTCTATGAAGCTCTACGCCTGTTAGAAGCCATTGGTGGTGATAGTAAAATGCCAACTTCCACATTTTCGGAACCGTCAAGTTTCCCATGGACTTCAAGAACTGATCAGATCCATTGGTGATGGCCGTGAATTTGGATGTATAATCGCCCTTAACTACAGTAGCCTTGGCGCTGTTCTCCATAATGTTGACGTATTCTATGGCGAGCCTTTCGGCGTTTTTCTTCGTCAGGTTTCCTTCAGAGTAAGCGTAGATGGCGGGGTAATTGGCGTAAACTCTTACCATGTCCTCTCGTGTAAATACATCGAAGTTCTGGGCCATGGGACGAGTAGCAAGTTCAGCAATATACTCATAATTGGGTGCTCCCAGAGCTTCTGACGTCAGAACAAAGGTCCTGAAAATGTATTTTATTAGTTTCACACATAGGATTCTAGATTTCACCTGTCAAAAAATCTTCTAAAAAGAAGTGGTTCCTTACAACCTCGATTATGCGCATTCTCTTTATTTTAAGAGGACTTTCAGTTATGAAAATGATATGGACGATTTTAAGAGGTAACCGTGAAATCTAACTATATTTAAATATCATGATGACTTGAGTATCCGACAACTTGCGACAGCTTTTAAAAAAAAAAAATGGAGATATGGGTTTTTGTTGTTGTTTTAGATTTGTTTAGTACATTTTAAGAAAAATATGCTGAAATTAAGAAGAGAAAAAGAATTTATTATTGCTAAAATAGGAAAAAAAAGTGTCAAAATTGGCAAAAAATAACATAAACGTGGCCCATTCTGTACGAAGAGTTCATAAAATTTTTTTTCAATTTTTCAATTTTGATGTGTTGCTATGTTATTCATTTTTAAAATGATCTTCAGAATAAGAGATGTTCTAATTTTTACAAAAAACTAGAGAACTTTATTTTGGTTATTATATCAAACTGCTTAAGTAAACGCGTTTTAAATTATAACATCTTGCTAAAGTAATGGCATCTGCTTTTACTAAAACGGTTGCGGTTTTTGTTCTAGTAATAAACTTGGTATTTTTAAAAAGTTAATAAATGACCCATAAAATAAAATCATAAAAATTGTGTCAATTTTCGGCAAATTTTACAATTTTTGGGTAGTTATCTACCGTAAAATTTACATTTGTGTGCGAAATTCATTGCAGACATTTTGCAGGACAGTAAATTAATGAAAGGACCGACTGTATTTTGTATCTATTTTGAATCATCAATTTTTTACTTTCGGAAAGAGGAAGAGAATTATGTATCAATTTCAATATGTAAGCGCGTCTTTAAGATATCTTTAAATTTATTTAAAATATTTGGTTTCTATGACTGCTATGGTGATATTTTAATGGTAAAACTTGAGCAAAAGTATGTCATTATTTCCTTTTTATCCTAATTTAAACGAAAGGCTGATTCATATACATTTATGTTCCATCAAATATCATATTTGCATTTACACATGAAATTAGTATACATAAATGTCTCATTTTTCTGTTCTCGATTTAAAGAATCATTTTAAGAATACAGTTAATTTTCACTATACTTTACAGTTGTAAAAATGTTTCAAAAGCTTTTATGCTGATATCCTTTTCCGAAAAATTATATTAAAATTATAAAATTATTAAAACTATTTCTATATATGCCACATGCGATTTTTTAAAGCAAAGACCGATTGTTTACATTTTAATTCAGAGCTTTCCGTATGTTTTTGAAACTCATTTACTCTTTTTTAAAAGTAGAGTTTCCAACAACAGCGTTTTACTTAGATCCTTAGGACTTCATAAATGCTTTAGAAAGAACGATAAGAATAATATAAATATGAGGAATGTGGGTTATTATAAAATGTTATGAATAAAATAATTTAATAATAATAATAATAAACTAATGCCAAAGAAATATCCCATATACCAGGTTCCTCATTTTTCCTGTAAATATTAAGGCTAAAATAAAAAAAATTGTCCATAGAAAATTTTCGAGGAAAATTATTCTCTAAGAACCAACAATCAAGAAAAATTTAACCAATCAGAGCTAGTCTCTCATTGCATTGAATAATTGTATTGTAGTGAAATTTATATTTTATTGTAAAATACATTACTTTTTTACTAAATATTGGTTAACCAAGCACCAGACAATGTGGTAGTTGTGGAGAGCAAATGCACCCTTTTCGAAAGATAAAATAAAAAACATCAATTGAAGTTTTTTAAATACTTTTTTAAAAAAGTCTTATTTTTAAATTACTTTTTCTATATTTGATATTTATAATTTATTTTTCAATACTGATGAATATTGTAGATATTTGCACAAAAAATAATTAATACATTAAATACACGTTTCAGGGGTTCATAAACTTAAAGGTAGGGCTCATGCCATCCATCCAGTGTAGGGGTTAGCAATGGTGACTGTTGTACCATATTGCCTGGGTTCGAATCCTTTGCAGCAGGGGGGGGGGGCAATTTAAATAGCCGTCGAGCTTCAAGTCCTTTCGTGAGGTTGGTGGGAAACCCCTAACCTCTCCCAGAGCGTTCTCCTTCAAAATTGTAGTGGAACCGAGCCAAATCGTACAGTCACCTGGATGGTGTTCAAAGCTATGGCTAGTGTACAACCTGCCCCTTGTTTCGTAGGACTTGATCTGAAGTTACTCTGTCCATCCGGTGGCATAAGAACCAACAACAATTAAGTTAGGACAAAGCTCCTCAAGAAAGAAAGAAGTGTAGCAAAACCCCTAGTTCCACATTTGGCTAACGACAAAAGCATAGGAATTAGTGCTTAAAGACTGGCTTGAAAAAGGATTTTTTTTCTTCCAAGTCGTCTAAGGTGTACACGAACTAGATGTAAACCACTAGGTCGGTGGTTTAAATAAACACCCTTGCAAAGGGGTCAATCGCTTCTGCGGAATAGATTGAGAACTTTGATTTTAGTAGAACTTTTTGTGTGTCGGGAAATAACAAGAATAATGGTACAACTTTTTATGATTATTAAATTGCATTTGTAATCATTTTACAAATAACAATTAAACCGAATGTAAGAATAATTTTTTTAAACAAATTCTATAGATAGACTTGTTAAATAAAATATTAATTCGAAATATGCAACAAATTTGTACATGCAAATACATGATTGGTATATGGTGTATGATTTGGGTAGATTTCTTATTTGATAGTTCAGCTGTCTGATCCCTGCGTTAATGGTAAAAAAAGTTTTTTTACTTAATTATTAATGGAAAATAATAATTTCAAGTAATTTGGTTTATGTAATCAAGAACACAGTTTAATTAAAATTTTGTCACACAGAAACAGATTTTGGGGATTATCTAATTGCCGATGATTTTACTACAAACTTGGATGTGTTTTCTTAATACAAAGATAACTACGGTAACAAAATTTTGTGTTGGAGATTTTCATTATTCGAAACCAAAACAAAACTTACTTGTGAACGTGAAAACTGAACTTGACGGGGGAGATGTAGCTGATGTCGAAGAGTTCTCTCAAAATTTCTGAAGCATACACTCGTCTAACGAAGACGTCGACGAAAACATCCACAGGCGCCCTCTGGTGATGGGAGAGGATAGATACGTTGAAGGCTACAGTTTGGCGCAGATCTTTACTGGTATCCTGGCAGTTCACTGGAAAGGAATACGATCAATGAATGAATCTTTTTTTTTTCAATTACATAATACTATATATAGCACAATGTCTGTAGTTTTGTTAGGTAAAAGTCACTTTGATGGGTATTTCATGATTTCGTATGATTATAAGCATGGACGCCTTAAGGCATGAGCTAATTGGTCTGAGGCTCCGTCCCTGGATTTCGTTCTCGATTCAGACTTGATAAGATAATAATTCGAATAATTTCAACGGTCAAATGTTATTTCCAGTTATATTCTCTAAAAAATCGGGAATTCCGGATGATATGTCAACTGGGCTACATGTTATGACCGTCGTCCAAGCACAGGCTTACCACCTTACACCTTCGTTACTCATTCTGTCAAAAAACGGCAGTCGGTCGAGCTGACTTGTGTGATTGTAAGTCATGTACATTTATTTGTTTCGGGTTTTTGTCTGTTTGAGTATTTGACAATGCACAAGGTGTAACGCACACACAGAAAACGAGACTAAATGTGTTACTTGAAAAAGAGTGAAGTTAGAAAAAACTGTTTTGGTGACGTCATCCCACACACCTTCTTTATCCACGTGCGCAGTTTCGCCTTGACCAATCACACCAGTTTGGAGTACGGTGTTATTGAGTGAACGCGTGCAACTGCATTTTGCTGGAAAGATTTCGAATCAGCATCAAGTTTCTTCTGAAGAAATCAGAAACGAAAACATTGCAAACACTAATGGAGATGAAACTTATTTCGTGCACATGCGTTTAAATGGCATAAGTGGTTTTCAGAGGGAAGGGACATTGTGGAAGATGATGAACGTCCTGTGCACCCAAGGTCAGCGATTAGTCCAAGACATTGCCAAAATTCTTGATATGAGTGGATCCCTTCTCTTATTAGTGGTCAAACTACATCGAATAATACATTAATATTAATATTACTACATTAATATTACTACATCGAAGTGCTAAAAAAGACTTTGTGAAAAAATTAGGAAAAAAAGGGGCCAGAATTAAGGAGTGATGGATGGCTGTTTCACCAAGACTGTGCACCAGCTTTCAAGGCGTTATTTGTCAAGCATTTTCAGACCATCAAAAACATTTCTGTGACGAGGCATCTTCCATATTCACCTGATCTGGTTCCTTGAGACTTTTTTTTGTTTCCTACAGTGAAAACTTGCTTAAAGGGAACCTCTTTTACCTCAGTGAAGAGATTCAGACAAAATCGGATAATCTCCTGAAGGGCCTTCCAAAATCCTCATTCCAGAACCGTTAGCCCCAATGGCAGAACCGAATGTAGAAGTGTGTGAATGCTGAAGGGTGGTACTTTGAAGGTGGTAATGTCACGGATAACTGATTTTGTACGTACAATGATTTATTGGACCGGTCTTGTTTTTTTGTGTCACACCTCGTATGCTGTGTACTGTCTACTTTTAACGGCCATAGGTGGAGTCTACATTTATATAGAGGCCCAAGGCCTCTAGAAATCTTAGGACATCTCTGATTATATGCTGTTTCTAAGTTATTGGTTTCTAAATCTTAGCATTAAGCTTTCGGTTGTATTGAAAAACATTTTCGTATTCCTCGTTTCCGGATTTAAAAAATTAGAACTTTAACGTCTGAAACGAGTATACAATTAACTTTTCCGCTCCTATAACCCCCTTGTAGATTCGATTTCCGCAAAACATTTTTTAAACAATTTCCACTCAACCACTACAGCAAAATGTTGCCAAATTTCAAGTCTGTAGGTCAAATTATTTTTTAAAACGGAAATTAACAAAAAAATCTTCTACGCCTCCATTTCTCCTTTGGACATCTATTTCTCCAAAAATGGTTATTTAACGGATCCCTATTCAACAAAAGAAACATTCATGCAAAATTTCTATTATGTTGACCTAATAAATAAAAAGATGGATTTTTTTTTAAAAATTTTAATGCATTCTAAACCTCTCACAACCCACTTGGCAGTAGAATTTTGCAATATTCCGTTTAGAGGAACCTTACTCAGCAAAGGAAACATGTTTATAAAATTTCAAGTGTGTCGGTCAGATTGTTTCGGAGGTGTCATGATGATTGAGTGAGTTGCTTTTCTCTTTGAAATGTATGGATTCAACAACTAATCACGCTAATTCCTTAAGAGAACTCGGCACCCTTTGAACAATTTTTTTTACTTATGTATTTGAAAATTATATTTTATAATTTCATATAATATATCTATTCAAGAATATGATACGAGATAAAATTGTTTTTCATATATTTTTCACACAAATTTTAAAATTTTTAATTTTTTTAAGAAAATTTGGAAACTTTTATAATCATACTCTTTTTGTAATTATTAATTATTTGATCTGAAATTTTTTTTGTAATATTCTTAGGAATGTTTTAAACAACTCTAGGAGTCAATTTTACAATAACTTAATTAGTTTTGGAGAAAAAAATAAGTTGTTGATATGCATGCTAAAATTCAATGAAAAAGCCAATATGTCCGACATTAAATTTTTTTTATAAAAAAAGGTATTCAGTTTATTGCATAAAGGATCCCTAATTTTGTTAAATGCTTTATATATAACTCTCAGGAAAGAATGGAAGTGATTGGTAATGATTGTGGAAGGAGTAGCATTTTGAATGCACTAATGAATAAAAAAACACAAACTGAGAAAAATCCCTTAAAAGTTATAATTCTGAAAAAATAATTATAATAAGCTTAAATAAACTTAAAATACCACTTTAGGAATTTAGATATATATTTCCCTTTAAAATAAATGCATTTTCATGTTATTTAAGGCAATACTTTTTTTTATAAATTATCAAATTTTATTGAGTAATTGCACAAGAAAATTCAAGAAAAATGTTAAAATAATTTTTTTCCTGTCATGGCAGAAATTTTAGCTTTTTTCTTCACATAATATTAAAATATTTTGTTTCTATGAAAAAATAAGAGGAATAAGAACTGAAATTAAATAAAATTACTAATATAAGATGCTTTAATTAAAAAAAAATTACATGCACACATTTCATAAAGAAAAAAAAAAACATTATTTGTGTAATGCCTCAGATATATCCTGCTATAACACTTTCCTTTTTTATACTTATTATTACTCTTTTTAAATAGATTTTTTTGTCGAAATATTTTTTTAGCATTTTCCTCTAAAAAGAGGTCGTGGTTCAATTGTCTAATTTGTTGCTTACATTTTTCAATTGAAGTTTTCTCGAACGTCTAATTTGCCACCATACACAAACCGATATATCAATAGAAATATAATAATGCAAAAAATATGAATAAATAGTGTAAGATAAAAATTAAAAAACAACAACAACAACACTTTGGTGATTTTTACCCAGCCCTTTAAAGTTAAATATTATTCATTGCTAATTACAAAGCACACATATTAGGGAATGAATTACGCCGAGAAAAAAATGGAATGCGTTTAACAAAAATGAATACAAAACGGGATTTTGAGGATCAGTTTGTGTGTGAGTGTGCCTTTATATATACACACATAAACTAACTTCGCATTGAAGTTTCTTGGAAGTACTCTATTTTTTATTACTTTAACGACTGCACGAATTCTTGGTGTGTTTTTCCAGTCTAACTCGACGTTCGCCTATCATATTGGCAGTAATAGAAGTCTTGGAACAATTATCTTCATTAAGCTGCTGTTTCTCGCTGAGAGACAAAGTTTTTTTTTAATAAAATTATTCCATAATAATCTTTGAATCCATCTGTATTCCTCCGATTGATTGAATGATTGTTTATTAAAGTTTGCTCTTCGGAACTGCCCGAGATCTATTGGTGATGGACCAAAGTCAAATGAAGAAGACGACACCTGAACTGGCACCCTACTCTCCGCACTATACCGAGGTGAAAACTTTGAGGCTTAGTAGATTGAAGGTACATCATCTTCCCTACATAGTGGGTCTTCAATGATATCAGAACTCAAACTCACAGAGATATAACGCACTCATTGGACAGAATTAAGTGAACAATTCTCAGCTATCTTTGGCCGATTGCAGGAAAGAGAATGGTGTAGAATCAGATATCACTTTGAACTAGATTGGCTTTATTGGCAACCACAAATAATACAAGTCATCCGTAGTATATATTAAGATGGTTCGAACATGTTTGGAGAAGCTCGGAAGATAATCAATCCTATTAAGATCTGACATTTAAAAAAACCTTAGGTAATCCTAGTTAAAGGGAGACCAGATGGTTGGATGCCTTATAGAAATAATTAAATACTTTGAAAAATTAAAAAGATGGAGAGGAGTCGCTAAAAATAAAGGACGCTGGATGAAGCGAGTGGTTATGGCAACCAAGGCCTGTAAAGGTTCGTTATGCCTCTGAAGAAAAATAAAATCCATGTTTAACATTGTTCAGAAAATTTTCTTAATACAAGAAAACCTCTGTTGCATTTATAATTTTAGCGAAAAAAAATGAACCTGGATATAATATTCTGCTAACTTAAAACCATTAAGGAAAAGTGAAAGAGAGAAATAAATATTAATTTCCAATTCAGGGAATTTTTTTGTGGTTTTTAAATATGTTTAGTTGATTTTAAGAAAAATATGCTAAAATTCAGAAGAGAAAAAGAAATTATTATTACTAAAATGGGAAAAAACGGGTAAAAATTTACACACACACACAAAACATAAACGCAGCCCAATTTGTACCAAAGTTTATGAGGAAATTTTCAATTGTTCAGTTCCGATGTGCTGCTATGTTATTCATTTTTGAAATGACCTTCCGTATAAGAGATATTTTAATTTTTACAGAAACTAGAGCACTTTATCTTAGTAATTATATGAAATTGCTTAAAATAACAGTGGTTATTTTAACATAAGGAACTGTAAATTTTGTAATAAAACAGTGATTGTTAAATGTAAAGATTCAAAAACTTCTAATAATACACGGAGCATACACAAACAAATTTAGTTAATTATTTTCAAAACTTTTTCAGCAATCGCTGTCCACGATTAAGAGAATTCTCAAAAAAAAAAAAAAAACACATTTGGAGTAAAACGCGTTTTAAAGTATAACATATTGCTTAAAGTAATGGCATCTGCTTTTACTAAAACACTTGTAGTTTTTGTTGTAGTGAACGAAAATAAAAAACTTGGAATTTATATGAAGCTAATAAAATGGTATACAAAATAAAATAATAAGAAAAGTTTTTCAATTTTTGGCAAAATTCACAATTTTAGGGTAGTGGATATCTTAAAGGAAAAGTTATATAAACTATATATGTTTTCTTTAAATCTTGTTACACAAATGCATTGGATTCAGGTTAGAATATAATAATAGTTTTAAGGTAATATAACATTAAAATGCAAAGAAAAATTTTGAATAAGCAAAATCCTTATAATAAAATTTATTTTTAATTAAATTTTTTGAAAATATTTTATTAAAATTTAGTTGCACAAACTATTGAAAACAATGAAATCTTGGAAGAAATCATACAATTAGTTTCACAAAACTCTTGGAATTAAAAATTGATATAAAATATTTAATAATATGTAATATATATATATATATATTTCTTCTCATTATAAACCATTTCAAATGTAATAAAAACTGCTAATTAAAAATTACTTGATGGAAATGAACTTCATTTCTGATTTTCATACTTGATTTCATTTCTGTGCCACTAATATAATGCATTTGTTTAAAATAGACGAAATATTTTAAATATATAAACTGAATTTAAACAACACTTGAAATTTTGCTGATGTTCGAAGGTTTTATGCAAATCCGTTACAAAGTACAAGACATGAGAGAACGATGAGAATTTATTGTCTCGCCAAAACAATCCTTGAAATACAGGATGCAGCAGCAATATTCACAGAATAAATCTCAGAAGGTCTGCACACCTCAACAGAACCCAGATACAATTATCAGTATCTCAAATACACGTATGTAAAGGATTATTCATAAGTAAAGCCGAGCTAATCCCAGTCAAGGCAAGTTTTTTAATCTTTAATCAAAACAATACTCACTAATCACTGATTAAAACAAGATTGACTCGTTTCGGAGAGCATGGCTTTATTTATAGACCCGGAGGAAACTTCGAGAAAAATCTTCTTGTGTCATAAATCGTGAAATTAGTAGATTTTTCCATTAGTTTCTAGAAGAATCCAGATGGTCCCGATCTCACCAAAAATGCTTGCCAATATCGCCAAAAAATGGTCCCTAATGTCACCACAGTCGCCCAAAATGATGCCAACTTGGATCTATGGTCATGATTTTATTAAGTTCAAATTAAATTGCCATTATAATGTATGGGACGGCGGTGCATGTAAATATTACAATTTTAGCATAAGCTAACTATAACATACATAAGTATAAATGAATTACACATCCAAAAACAAATTATTTACACTATTTTATACAAAATTCGTAACAATATGCAAAAACAGTTTTTGTTTTGTTATTTCAAGAAATTAAAGTTATCCTTTTTTATGCTTCTTGCCTTCTTATTTACACACAAAACACTTTTGCATAAGTAGTGTTGACAAAATTTTTCTTTAAAATATTACACAGTATTAAAAATCGTTGAAAAACTTTTTTACAAGGTGTGATAGAGCTAATTGGATACTATATTAAGAAACACACACATAATCAATGGAAAACAAAAATTTCAAAATTCAGAACAGTATCTTACCTGGTGTGAAATTCGTGGTGTATAATACCACTAGAATCACTAAACCGGAAAGAAGTAAGGTGTTCATGTTGCTGCAGAATCTGGTGCTGTCTTAGAGAAAAGAAATCTTTTTATACCTTGACGATTTCTGACTTTTTTATTCTAAGGTATTAACATGCTGTTTTTCTTTCACTTCTTGTCCGTTTTTGACACAATGAAATGAAAAATAAATCTGCCCGATCATTTTTTAAAATAGTATCTGCTGTGCTTTCTGTTTATTTGTTGTCAATGTTAGACAAAACATTTTTTCTTTCTTCTCCTTTGTCATTTTGAGCATATCTTTTGGTTTTAGCTTATGTATACGGCAATTAAATGTCCCTAAATTCATTTTTATGGTTCATGTGAATGATGTTAAATTCATGTAGAATTCTCGTAGATCGGAATGTTGATTTTTGGTGTGCAACATATGTGTGAATTCTGACTGTGAATTTTGCAATTATTTATAAATACCAAGCACGAAAATAATGTAAATCTGAATATAATGTCGAAAATGTAGAAATTTTGAGTATCCTTTTAAGTGCCTTATTAATTTTAATGTCGTTTTAATGTTTATTTGAAAATTGCTAAATATAATATTAAGTATTATTTAAGGGCCGTGGGTAGCCCATTGGTTAGAGCATCGGACTCCAGACCCGAGGGCCTGGGTTCGATGCCACTAAATACCACCGAGCATAGACGGAGTACGTGCTCGTTAAATCTGTGGGTCCGAAAGTCTTGTGGGCGGTCGCAGCAGAAACCACGAGTGCAGGGGCTGGAGAATATTTCCCTCCCCTTCAGTTCCATGCCAAAATTGTGGAAGGAGATAGATGGTGTCGCCATCTATCTTTAAGAAGTCCAACCTGTCTCACAGGCAATGGCAACTTTCATTCCTTCCCTGCGGGAAGGACACGACAACAACAACAACAAGTATTATTTAGAAGTTTTCATATTCGCAATTTTATATCAGCAATTTCATATCAGCAGTTTCATATCGGCACTTTCAAATCAGCAATTTGAATTTTATACATAGCTTAAAAATTTTCTATGCTTCATTATCAGTTTTTCTCGGTTTGTTATCTGTACGCTTCAGGAATTTTAAGCTCTGTTGTGATGATACTTTTATCTTATAAGGCTTCCAAAAATCTGCCTATCACAAATTAGGTGATGTTTTAATAAGAACTTCTTAAATTTTCGTGAATACATTTTTTTAAGAAAAAGGAGGAATACAAAAAATTAAAAATTATCATGAACATAAAAAACACAAAAATGTAGAAATTAATTCTAGAAACTTCTACTATTCAGCGTCTTCATTTTATTAAAAAAACTTTTTCAAACAAACATTAAACAAATTTTTTTACTTGAGGTTTATAAGAATATAGTTAGTTGAAGTTTCATGAATGTTTTTCTGCATGTTCTGGGATTTTTTTAAAAAAAAATAATTCTAAAAAAGTTAGAATAGAAAAATCTCTTCACTTTTCCTTCTATTTCAAGAAAAAATGTACAGCGATTTAATATGAATCTTATAACACCTTTTTCCGTAAGAATAACTAGAAATGACAGTAACATTTAACATATTCCGGGAGCAAATGATTTAATGTTGCTATCTCTAGTACATGCAATAACATTTCAAGCGCAATGCATTCTGGTGATAATACGCTTTAGTTATTTGGTACTGTACTGTTCAAACAGATCTTCCTGCCTATCTAAAGCAACTTGTTTTAGAGAGAATTGGAGATATACCAATTGACGCCATTCAGGTTTATACGGATGGCAGTGGAGACGATTATTATAGATCTGGCAGCGGAATTTACAATAAATCGCATGATCGTAAGAATCCAGAAGAGAAATTCAGACGGTTGCTTAGTTTTTCGCAGTGAGCTATTAGCCATTGATGAAGCCCTTGGTTCTCTTGTCTCGCTTCCAAATGGGAAAAGAGATTTGGTTACTGTCTCATAGTAGAAGTGCAATACAGCACTTGTCCAATTGAAAAAGTGTGAGAGTTAATGTTGGAGTATCAATACTCAACAAGTTAAAACGACTTTCCACATCGCATCAGATTCACCCGCAGTGAATTCTTTCACACGTAGATCTAGAGCAGTGATTCCTAAAGTGGTCTATATAGACCCCTAGGGGTCTATGACGTCCTCTAAGGGGTCTACGTCTTTCAAAAATTAATTTTAGGGTCCATGAGGTGTAGGTGGGGGTCTATGATAGTGGCTCTCATTAAACTAGATCGTGACTTTAATTTTAAAAGAAAATTTATAACCAAGTGGAAACCAAATTTTACCTATTTAACAGATTTATTAACTAAATTTAATGAGGTTAATTTGCATTTACAAGGTGACAGCATACATTTTATTAAAGCAAGAACCATTTCAGCTGTTCTTTCCTTATTTAAGCTAAAGAAGTATAATACTGGAGGTCCCGAATTTTCTAAATTTGTCACAGACAGCCTGTTAGAACGTTTTAACCTACGTTCAACATTTAGATACCTTTTATTCAGAATTTTAAACCAGGTTTGAGAATGCTTTGACTATGGCAGTACCACAGTAGGCAATGAATTCATATGGTCATATTGAAAAAAAAATGTCACATTACAATAAGCACTAACGAAGATCTTAAAGTTTAGAAACGGATGCCAGCAATTTTGGCTTTAAAAAGTCAAACCTGTTCTTTGTCCCGACTTACGGAATATCGTGAGGAAGTCTTTCATTGTTTTTCATAGTGTGAAGGAGTTTCATCGACATTTTCAATCTCGAAACAAAAATAAAGAAAGAAAGTAGGAAGGAAAGAAAGAAAAAAAAAACTGGACAATACTAACAGAGGAGATTTAAGGTTTAACCACACAAGGTTGATACCAAATGTTTAAGGTTTGATATTATAGTGCAAGAGATTCATCCCTCCCATTAAAATAATTTGTTTGTTGTTTAGTTTTTATTTAACAGTTTTATTTATTAATGAACTTTCAATTTAATTAATTAATATATGATTTTTAAATTTTAAACACTATACTTCATTACAGCTCGAAATTTAATTCTTTTAAAGTAGGAGTAGTAGTACCAGCTGTCAAAAAGACATTTAAGTTGATAAGTTTGCAAAAATTCAATATTAATTAAGCAGGGGTCTACCGCAAACCGAAAAACATGGCAAGGGGTCTATGAGACAAATAAGTTTGGGAACCTCTGATCTAGAGGAAAATGAGATTGCGGACTTTTTGGCTCAAGTTGGAGCTTGCGAAGCCCCAGAGCCGTCAGCACCCCTTACCTTTTTTGGAGATTTTCACAAAAATTAAACACCAGAATAAGACCGCTTGGATTGAGCCCCCCCCCATCCCAGACAACAATTGGTATCAGTGTTCTCGTCCTTGAGGTTCCCTGGCTCACGGTTTTAATGAACAGGAACAAACTATTCTAGCCCGCTTTCGAAGTGGTCACCTTAAACCAATGAAATTTTCCGAAGGATGCAAGAGCTTTGAAATGTGTACTAACTGTTCTTTTGAGCCGGCCTCACCTGCTCACATCCTCGAATGCCTTGGACTCACCAAGCAGGATTTAGCTGACGATCCCTTGCTGGTGTTGGATTTTTTGAGAGTGTACGACATCATGGACCTGGTCTAACACTGCTGACCAATGGGGGAGTGCAACAACAACAGTTATTTCGTAAATATCAACCCCATCTTATCATTGAGAAAATAACATATTTTTAACTCATTTTAATTTCTCAACGAAAGCACACTGCGATTTTCTTGTGCGTTAAGTATAATATTTCAATACTTTTCAGTATTTTATAACACAACACTACCATTTCAAATTATGGAGTACTTTTTAATTAAAAGCTTTTATTTAACTTACAATGTATGTATGTATGTATGTATGTAATTTGTTCGGGTGGAATCTTGCAACTCAATTTTGAAGCTGATATCTTCCTCCCATGGAGCTGAAATTTTGTATACACATTTAGTTTGGATGACAATGCATGTTTTGACCATTTATATTCCGACATTGCAATTAATTAAAAAGATATTAATTAAAAACGTTAAACTAGTTTTGGGCGCCAACTTGGATATATCTGCATTGTTGTAATAATTTTATTGTTACAACAATGACAAAAGTTGGCGTCGAAAATCGGTTTTCAGCCAAACTGGAATTTCATAACGTTGCGCTATTGACAGTATTAATTAACTTTGTCTAAAAATAATACATTTCTACAACGTAAAAACAATCTAATTTCTACAACGTATGCAATTTTTTTACAAATTTCTATCTATTTCCTTGGATTTAAATTCAAAACAAAAAAGTAGAGCTATTTTTCAAGTAGATTGGTACATTGTATACCTTTCTCAACGCTGCCAAGTTAAACTGAGATGGAGTATTGAAGAAATTCTTTAAATAATTTATCTAACTTTAATCTATGAAACTCACAGACAAAAAATAATTACAGAATCGGAAAGATCATTTTTTTAATGTATCTTACCCATCAAAAAGGAATCCGCTAGGAAAACAATAAGAGAAAAATATTATCTAGAAATGCAATATATTTTCGATTAAAAAAAATAATTTTACAATAAAATGAAGTAATTTTTTAAAGAAATTTTCTAATTTTAAGCCTACGAGTAATTTAAATATACCTCATTTTATCACCAGTAATCTAAACACACACTACGACATGTGTCCTTAAATTTAATTACAAATAGAATCTGTTAATTTTATTTGAATTTAATAATTGATTTTTGCAAAATCAAGTTTCTAAAGATGATCTGAGCAATTAAAAAAAATAGATTCTTACGTAGAAGGTATTCAATGTCCAGCAAAAAATTATCATTATTTGATAAAACTTTCTTTTTTGATTACAAAATGCGTTTTTAGTCTTAAGCATTTTATTGATTAATTCAAATATTTAAACGCCTTTTGAAGTTTTTAATAAACAATTAAAATTTTCTTCTAATATGTTAGAGAAATATATCCCTTATCTTCAAAATATTTCAAATAAATAATATATTCTTTAAGTTTTTCAAAAATAGTCAAAATTTTAATTAAACATTTAATAACTTTGTCATTTATGAAGATAATCTCACTAAACCTTTTTTTTCGTGTGTAGAACAATGTTAGCCAAAATCTGCATGAAGATTGAAAAAATTGCTTAAAAATTACGGATTTAAAAAAATTGTGTTTTTAGTCTAATACCATTTTGCGAGAATTAATTCAGCTAAACCAGGGATGGCGAACCAGCGTTCAATGAGTTGAACAGGCTGAGAAACCTGTCCAGCGATAACTAAAAAGTAAAAAATAAATTAAATGTAAAAAAACTTTTTTAAGAACAAGCTTTTATTTAAACGCGCTAAAAAGAATAAAATAAACTTTTCCTTTAAAACTTTTTTTACTATCAACTTATAACGTCATTACACAATTTATATGATATAAAAGCTTGTCGCGAGATTTACCTGTGTAGATAAACAAGTAAAATAAATAACTTGACCTGATTGATTTTGGTTTTTAAAAATTCAAACTAAGTAAATATGAGTACTTAAATATTGCGACAAGCTTTTATATCATATAAATTGTGTAATGACGTTATAAGTTGATAGTAAAAAAAGTTTTAAAGGAAAAGTTTATTTTATTCTTTTTAGCGCGTTTAAATAAAAGCTTGTTCTTAAAAAAGTTTTTTTACATTTAATTTATATTTCTGTATTTTTCTCTGTTTTTAATGATAACCATTTCGACATACATCCATTCTTCCAAAACAATTAATTACGTTTGTTAAGTTTAATCATTTTAATATCTACGAAAGAAAGATTTTAAGATTTATTTTTGGAGGAATTCAGGAAAGTGGAACGTGGTGAAAGCGATCAAATTTCGAATTCTATCAATCCTATAATGAATCTCATATTGTTAACTTCATAAAAATAAAACGAATTAAATGGGCAGGTCACGTTGTCAGAATGAATGAAAACCACACCACTAAAAAAGTCTTCAACGCTCAACCAATTGGCACACGAAGAAAGGGCAGGCCGAATCTTAGATGATGGATGGCCTAGAAAAATATCTCCAAGTTTTGATAACTAAGAAATGGAGAGCACTAGCAGGAAGAAGGCTGGCCTGGAAAAGGCTTCTGAAAGAGACCAAGGCCTATCCTGGACTGTCGAGCCAATGAGGAAAGAAAATAAATAATTTATAATTTAAGTAATGTACTTATTTTCCAGGAGTTTTTATAGTAAATTCTCCCTTTCTCTTTCTTAGAAACATTGAAGTTCTCTTTCAATTCAATATTACTTGGATATCTAATAGAAGAGTTTTGATGTGAAATGATTTAAATCTCTAATATTATACATGAGGGGTGACCAAAGAGTTTTTTTGCAGTTCGGAAAGACAGTCAGCAAACCGAGAAGTGAAAATGTTTTTTATATTTGGGTGGAACACACATATATTGTTGAGTAAAATTTTCCTTGTGCATGAACATCAACAACAGTATATACAGGTGCAAGTTGGCTGATATTAACTTGGAGTCTGTGATGAGAATTTTAACTTGCAATCTCATTTCAAACAAGTAATATAAAAAAAAATTAAGTCAATTCCTACTTTGAATGGATGAGTAGAAAGTATTTAATTGACGATTGAAAATTTGAACAAGATATATATACAGTCGACTATCAATAATTCGAATTTGGTGAGACCAAAGAAAAACTTTGAATTATCAAGAAGGTAGGAAAAAACTTCTAAAATATACAAAATTTTTTTTCTAACACATTTAAATTTGAAACTATGTAATAAATGAACAATGGTACGTAAGTATAAAATTATTTTGAAGTATTTTTAAAAACTACATACAATACAATATAAATATTATACAGAAGTTAAAAGTCCTATACTAAAAGTATGCATAAACAATCCTACGCGAATCTCTTCTTCACAATAGCGGATCATCATTTCTGAACACACGTAGAGCAAGGCCATGAGTTAAACGAAATCTATGGACGGATGACAACAGGTGCGGTTGCTCTAATGTCCATTTGAAGAATGAAAGCAATAAAAGTGTTTTTCTCCCGAGGAACCGAAAAACATATAGAAAAAGTAGTACACAAATGATCATCATTATGGCTACGTTTCAGAAGAGACACGCAGAGACAATACGACGCAAGACTTTTAAGCTCCAATCTGTTTGCTACAGGACTGTACTCGATAGTGAGTTTATATATATATAAGGAGAAAGTGAACTAATAGTAGGAATTGAGAAAAAAGAACACGATTTGTCTGCATTGTTGTAACGCACTCCCGGTTTTCGAAGCGAACTTTTGTCATTGTTTTAACAGTTACATTGTTACAACAATGGAGACGAATCTAAGTCAGTGTCAAAAACCAGTAATTAATTAAGTTAATTAACATGTAATTAATCAATTCCTATTTGAAAAAACTGTATTAACATCAAGTGTCATCCACGACAAGTTTTAAAAGAATTATTAGAGCTTGATTGGACGAATAGAAAGTATTTTATTAACGATTGAAAATATGAAAAACTGATATATATATATATATAAATAATTAAATAAATATATATATAGGGAGAGAGTGAGCTAATATAAGGAAATGAAAAATTATATAAAAGTGTGATAGAGTATATTCGTCTCCGTAAAATGTTTTTAAAATGAAAATTGCTTGCATCTGTAGATGATATGAAATTAATGCAACAAAAGAATTGAATAAAGTTGACACTATTTTACTTCACTTTTATTTAAGGATTTTTGTATGGTACAGTTTATACATTCTCTAAAATGCAAAGTTATATAACTAATGAAACGATTATTTTTAAGAAAACGTATGGCCCAGAAGTGACATCCGATTCCACAAGCTTAAACATTTGCCCACCCTTGCCATACATGTATAAACAATAGTGTTAAAAATAAGACGCTATCTAAAATTATAAGTATGAACTAGACATATTGTTAGAATACCTTCACGGAATTCGAAATAGTATACTATAAGAGTACGTAGATGAGAGATTGGGCGATGATAGTATTTGACAAAAATATTACGAAAGTTTTAATATGCTCACGTTTTAAAATATTTTCCTACAAAACTGGATAGATTTCGGGAAAACTTTGAGAAAAAAAAAATCGAAAAAGATTTAGTTTTCTTTCATTTTGCTGTTAAAAATTCTATTGCTTAACGTTTATTTTGATTGACATCCAATAAAAAATACGAGAAAACAGAATACCATTTTAGAAAATGACAGCGCGATACTACAATGAGTCCATGACGTTAATTAAGCACATGGGAGGAAGGGGGTGTATATTTGGTTTGAATAATACTTGAAACTCTCCAGTATATTAAGTTAACATTCTTGAGAGAGCAGAGCACGATAGGATTCTATACACGAACATGAACTCCCTATTTCAAACTCTACTCAAGGCGACCGTTGTGGTATTGTATACCACGACATTCTCACCAGGTAAGTTATTTCTGATCTATAGTAATTACTGTAAATTTCCTGTTTCTTAAATAAATCAATCATTTGTTTAAATAACTTGATTTATCTACATTTACATATACATTTAAGTATTTGCCTCGCTTATGGTAGCTATTTAAGATTGCAATTTCTGTGTTGTTCTTTTGAATTATATACTGAAAATTAGTGTTAAAATATTACAATTATATCTTAAGAAATACAAATTCAGTTTTTTGGAAATAATTCCATTATAGCGTTAATGTGATAAGGGAGTATGTGAGTGAATGCTAACGTCGTACTGTTTAGCAACTCTAGGGTTTTGCCATTGTGGGAAAATATGCCTCAAAGGGATTTCCATCAACTTTTACTTATTTGCATAAACGAGTTCGACAGAACTCATGATTGGACAATAGACAAACTTAAACCTCCAACAGAAGTGACTAAATCAAGTTCCGTATTTTATAAGCTTTACTGTTAGCAGAAAATTGTGTTGAAACAGCTTTCGTGTATGCCCAAAACAACTAAAATCCATTTTACTTATTAATTATATACATAAAATTGCAGAATAAAACCCTTGCGGTATTGTTTTTACAGAATGTCTTTCAAGAAGTTCGAAATTAAAATTCTGAACACTATATAAAATTTTCACAATGGATGTTCATGCACCACAAAAATAAAAATAATCTTCCATAGCTGTTAATTTTGAAGAAATGTAAAATATATTACTTTATATAAAATTGTATTGAAATTTTGATTATGATGCTACCAGAACCTCCTACAATCCCATGCAAGTGTATGCATAAAACTAATTCAGGCTTTTTGATAATTAGGCTCTGTTTTTCAAGCTGTTTAATATTTTAGCTGTCTTGTTTCACTTAAAAATTGGCTCTTGTGTCTCAAATGTGTGCCAATCCCTGATCTAAATTTTTGTATTCCTTTTTAGGAGTGGTGTCCCTTTGTATCATTTCTTTTCCAAGAACTTTTTTGTCTTATTCGTGAGACATCATCTGTGTGTATGGGTTTTTTAAAGTATTTTTACAATGTTGTTTTTATTATCAATGACATTCTGGCACCCATTGAGGGGTCACTTTTGTAAAGTACTTTTACAGTGTTTTATATTCTTGCCTCTATTCTCAATAATTAAGGTGAGGGTCCCTCATACGGCTTCATTTTGTATGTGTATTTCGTTTTGTATATATGTAAGTAAACTGTCTTCTCAGATAGTAGGTTTGAAGGACAAACCCTTTGGGTGAACTCGATTCTCTCGAGTAAGTAAGATCTAGAAGTTTAAGGCAAATCAAATCTCGATACATCTGTGTAAGCTATTATAAAAAGAATTGCAATTAAGTTTCCCACTCACACGGCACATTTTCACATAACTGATCCGATCTCTTAATTTAAATTCTACTAAGCCAAACTTTTTTTCTTATGTTTAAAAGTAGAAGTATCAGTTCACTTCAATTCTTAATAGAATATCTTAGGCCAGATTTGGCAAATGAACGCAAGCTATCAGACAAATATAAAATCTATAAAGAATAAAATAGCATTAAACGAAAAGAGAACTGGCGAAAGAATATAAAAAATATCTCATATGTAAAAGGTACGGTCTTATCGGAAAGTGATCGAAAGCAGCAAAAAAAAAATTATCTTTTGGAAAAGTTTTACTGCTACGATTCTTTTTCTCTACAGTGCAAGCAAATAAAGAAAAAAGTATATTTCACCCGAGTGTTGTCTACACCGTTTCCATTCTCTCCGATGACCAAAGAACTGACCAGGACACCTTCATCGACACCTTTGTTCAATTGGTTTATGAATCGGACAGTTTGATGGACTTATTTGACTTAAGTAAAACACCGGCCATTGAATACACTCAACACGCCTACAAGTAAGTGTCATTTTAATTGGAATAATGTTCAGTAAAACTCAAACATAACCACATAATACTGAACAAAGAAAAACAAATTTAGGAGCTAAAACTTCCTTTTAATTTTTATAACTCCATTTTCTCTTTTAATTTTAAACCCCATTGCTTTCTTTTACTCTGAATCGGGCAGTCACTCGTAATATCCAATCAATCGCTCCATTCAAGAAGCCGAGGTTTTACTCTGCCAGCCTACGCCCATTGGCTTTTCTTTCTGAAGCCAGGCCAACACCTAATCATCCATGTCTACAACAAAATGCAACCTCTTAGTTCCAGATAGGGGATCGAGGCCTGCTGACGCAGCCCAGCAGAAACATTAAAGTCAGTCAAACCATCCATTTCTCAATTTTACAAAGAATGGCGAAAATTCGCCAGAACAATCCATATCATTAAAAAGTGCATTGTTAACAACGGAAATGTTAAATTCTTAGCAATAACAGGAAATATGCTTTTCGCTCGGAAGGAATAATTGTTCAGCGTAAAAGTATAGAGAGCCTAAAACTACTTTAAAATTTTATCACATCGCACGTGACACGATGTGTTCTATCGATATCGACAATTGAGCTGGCACCCTTATAAGGCGACCACGACAGAATATTGCGTAAATAGGTTAATTTATGTACCAAACACATCATTAAGAATAGTGGTATGGAATATTATGTTCTTAAAAGTTTAGGAATTTGTTTTTCTTTCGTATGTAATTAAAAAGAAGGTTATGTGTCTGTGACTGACATTCGTATCTATGAATGCAGCTGAAGTATCACATTAAAATTATTTTAAACCATGTGAAGGGACTAGAGTAAATTCAAGATAAAAAAAACAGTGTATGTTTTGTTAGACTTATTGTATCTTTAGGATTAATGACCGATCAATTTAACCACTATGTGTTAACCAGTGGAGTGTAGTTTACTCGAGTAAGGTATGGTTAACTCTAGTTTGAGAGAGTGAGCAATTACGTGTGTCTCGAAATCGAGTAATGACGTATACTCGTCAATATCAGAGAAAGTTAAAATATTGGTTCAAAAAAATGAGTTTATTTTTCAAAATTGGCAATTTTATTACTAATATACATCTGGTTGGTTAACATAAACATATAATACTCGAAAAACTTAAGAAAATTTAAGTATATATAAAATTGAGAATTTTCAAAAAATCGATAAAAGTCAGCTTTCCGACACTTGCCTTTGCCCCTTTTAGGCTAACGTCTAAAAAACATTACGATTGCTCATAAATAATGAACTTATACGCTGTTTGAGTCGGTGCATATGAGAAACCATAATTTCATATTAAACGTTTCATATTTATTTATTTGTTTTATTACGGCCTGGTCTCAAAATAGTATAAGCCCTTGAAACTTGAGAATATATTTTGTTTTTCTCAAAAATTATGATTTAAATCTAACCAATGATCTTTACCTCTTAAGTATGACGAGTATACTCGTTAATACACAAGATTGTGCAACTTCTCGTTGAGGAGTATTCTCGTTAATCACAGTTAACTTGGTAATAATGATAACTAAATCGTTCACCGCCCTTAAATATTGTAGCAGTTGTTCAACTCTCCTTTATTACCTCTCATCACGACATGGAATTCAGATATATCAAGAGACTCTGCATCAAATCATTGCTTCAGTTTTACAAAATTCAACAAAATTTCCTTCATTACGACATTGGTAACTTAAAGGGCTAGAAGCAGCAAAGTTCAAATTTTACTTGTGATAAGAAATGCTCTTTTCCTTCGCAACCATTACTTGTTTAGGGCGTGGGTATGGAAAGCACAAATCCGTTCTCAGAATTTTACCACATCGCGCTTGAGTCTCAGCGCTCTATCAAAAACACAAAAGCTGCCACCTTCATAAGGCAACTTTAATCAAAATTTATATATATGTTACGGTCAAAGCCCGAAGTCGGCCAATTCGCGAAACAGCCAATATCACCTCACAATGACTGGCCAAAGTCCAATTCTTCCTTGACTTCGGGCTTTGGCCAGCCAGTTCACGAAATGGCATCGGACGATCGGCCAAAGTCAGAAGAAAAAGGTCATGAGCAAATTTTGGGTGTTTGTATACCGTAATGTAATGTTTATCCCATTATAGTTGCCACAGAGGAGTTTTCCGGCGAATCCGCCCCTCTTAGGCGCCTAGGATCGTCCTTCGGAACAAAGGCCAAGGAGGTACGGTGGCCCTAGGTGGGCTGTAGTCTGAAGGGAGAAGTTTTAGGGAGTAAGAATCTCACAGAACCAGAAACCTAATGGTCTCTTATGAAAATTTCCCATCCCTTGGAGAAAACTACAAAAAGATAATTACATTATCTACTGAATTATATAGTTTATTACAGAAAATTATCAGTATCGTCACACTTGGTACAACAAGATGAACTTTTATGACATTTCGAATTGCATAGAAGTTTGTTATTTTTACATCTGCAGCGATTTGTTGAGCACTTGGTAGTGCAACTGCATCGATTGTAGCCTTGGCCGCCGGTCAGCGAATATGAAGAGGCAGTGGTTAGTAATAATTTTTCCTTTGTGCCCACGGATGCCAATGTAAGTAGTTTCTCTTGCTAAAATAAAACTCACTTCTGTAGTACAGTTGTTTGAGAACACCATGTTCTGTTCCTAGCTTGTAGAAAGCGCCCCTACCGAACAGTCTTGCTTCAGCACATCGAACATTGGCCAGGGAGTTCCGGGCCTTTCGGGAAGTGGCCGGCCAAAGTTGCATATACGCTATTCATTTCCAGTACATCAGACATTGGCCACACGCCCCGGCCAATGAGAACTGGCCAAACTTCGGGCTTTGGCCGTAACATATACACGCTTATTGCTGTTGGAACATGGATTGAAAGACAATCCTTCGTCCCATATCTGAAGAATAAATGAGTCCTGTGGAAGTAGCTGAACTTGGCTCGGGAGAAGGAGCCTCCTGAGTGGCTGGCTGGAGAGATGGTGCTGTCTGATTGGATGACAGGGAGCAGGCAGGGGATGACACAAGAGTCGGAAGTTAAGTCATGAAGTTTTCCGAGTCAAGAGAGTTGTTTGGAGAAGGTGCACCGTGATTGGCGGATAGAAAAGAGAGAGTTACCTCTCTATTGGCTGTACTGAAGTTAAGTTAAGGATAGGAAAGATTTTAAAATAGCTTGCCTAGTGGGTAACCAAAGTGGGCGCAGCAGTGAGAGAAATTAAAGTTTACAGAAAATAATTAAGAATTTAGTGATTCATTCACCAACAAGCTGAATGAACAAGATAAAAATTAAGGTGGATTATGAGTCTAGGAGAATCCTCCTGGCTTTTGTATGATTATCCAGAGGAGTGTAATTTTCAAGATTACTTATGTTGATACTATTTAACATTTGGGAGAGTACCATAAAACATTTTTGCAAGATTTTCAAAACATTTTTTAAAAGGGTCAATTATAAGAGCTTTATAAATATCAGAATTTTTAGTGAATCTCAATTAGCTTTAACGATATTTCTTAAATTGGAATTTTGAGAAGTTTCCAAAGTTTTTATATTAGAATTTTTTTGCTACATATTCCCCACACATGATAAGCGTAGCTAATCATGGACGGCAAAACAGTAGCGTAGATAAGTACATGATTAAACATAGTCATTTCAGAATTCCAGTTAGTTAGGAGATATATTAACCTTAGTGCCTTCCTGAATTTACCTCGCGGATGTAGAACGTGGTGTTTCTGAGTGAAGTTTTTATCAAGGAAGACCTCTAAGTATTTAGCACTCTGATACCAGTGGAGTGATGGGGGAATAGAGAGTCGGAGGTGCAACAAAATCAAAGTTTACGCAAACTGACTTCTGTATATACTTAACGTATTGCTATAAATGGTATTGAACGTTATTTTCTTAAGAATTAATGTTATTCTTTCGTGTCACATTCCCAGAGATCTGCCGCCAGTTGTCCTGCGAAAACGTCAAATTCATGGATCAAAGTCAAGTTGAGGAAATGGATTCCAGTGGGCATCTTCAAATTGTCTTATAATTCATTGATAATTCTTATGATCCTTTTAAAATAACAAAATAAAAATATTGCGCAGTTATTTTTTTTAGATTTTAACTACTAAAATAATAAATTCCTTAAATTTCAAAGTTCGATTTCAATAAAAACACGGGACTTTAGTAGAATTAAATTTTTCCGAAAGACTATTATTCAAGGAAAACAAATATCAATCAAAATTGAACACCCATAATTTTATTATTAATGATTCAATAAAAATTTAAGGCTAAAATGAAAAGATTGGTAGTGTACTATTTATAGTAATCTGAAGAGACATGGTCACAAGTAAAGAATTCTTTCTGCTGGTAAGTTTAAATAAGAAGTCTGTGCTGTGTGTGTGTGCAATTCGATGAATTGGAAAGAGAGGAGAAAACTGGATACAACTTGTTTCTTTAATAAACTCTAAACCATAAAATCCAATCAAGAAAAATACCTTTGTTTTGAAATAGACTTTAAAAAATACTAACATTTAAAATTTGAATTTTTATAAGAATATAACTTTTGTGTGTATTTTGGTATATATGTATATACATATACACCCATATTCAAATTTCGTAGAATAAATATTTAGTTCAAAAAAGTTCAATTGATTGAACAAATAATTGAATAGAACATGAAAATAGTACCATTATTTCCTCAAGTGCATAAAATTTAAAAGTAATTTGATGAAGTTAATTTAATGAGTGTAAATTCGAATTTAGAGATTTTTTTACTGTATGTAAATTTAAGAAATATACTGGATTCCACAATATAATCAACGTATTTTTAAATTTGATATATAGCCATGTTAAACAATGCATCAAGAAATTATAATAGGCTCAGCTATTTTCTACACATGATTTTTCCTGGAATAAAATTTATTCTGTCATTCCGTGTATAAAATTTTATCATTGATTTTATTTTGTAGTATTCCCCTTTTGTGATAAACTACTTCCATTTTCAGACATTTTGTAACTGTGTTGGCATCACTGGGTGCAAGGAAACCCGAGAAAATTGCGGATTTTTCTACTCGTCCCATGGCGCAGAATTTCAATGTTTTCACCCGAGAGGAAATGGTTAGAGTTTATTCCAGCGTGGCCGCCAGCTATCTGGACTCTCAAGGAATCCTGACTCAGGACAATGCCAAAGATCTCGCCAATCAGTACGCCAATACCTTTGAGAAATCTGCCAATGAGACTGTAGTGGAAGATGATCCAACTTCCAAGTTTGAGGCTGTTGGAAATGGATTAATGGAATTCTTGATGTCAGTTGACACCCTGACTGTTGAAAAAGGCTGGGTGGGAGCCATTTATTACGAAAGCGAATGGCTTCTAACAGCTGCTGAGACACCTGCTTCGAGGGATCTGTTTGTTAGATGCAGCGCTGAGGCTAATGGTGACCCCAACTAAGCTTAAATTTAAATCGTTCGTGACTTGTACAGAAACAAATCAATCCTGTTTGGATTCGAATTGCCTATTTTTGATCTATATACCAAACAATGTCCATATAGTTACTCAAAAATTGTACTTTAATAATAAAAATAAATCTCAATATTACAATTTGCTATTTTTATATTTATTTACACCAAACGTTACTTTAAGCCATTTCATGTATTTCTATTTTATATTTAGTTTACCCCAATGATATTGCTTTGTTGTTTTTTGCGGATTTTTTCTTTTAAAGAGATACAATTCTTAATACTACTATTTTAGATCAAAAAGTTCATAAATGCTTGAAATCTACATGAAATACCATTAAAAGGCACAATTATAACCGTGTTCAAGATGTCAGTCTAGAAACTTTTAAAACGGGAAGTATTCTAAAGTGAATTTCATAAGTAAAATGTTTCAATATTTTTCTTCCATACCATACATTTAATTGCTTTTACGTACGAGGAAGGATATGATCTGTAGACAATACATTTTAGCAACGTTTCTGTTAATTAGGTATCACCAAACTATTTAAATTCCGAGAAAAAGAAGAGATAATAAAAAATCAAGCTCTTTTACTAGTTTATATTCTTTCCATTTGAGAACCAGGTCAACGTTAATTTTTTTTAATAATTTAAATTAAAACATGAAAATGTTAGGTATTCAAAACCACCTCAGCAGACAAGTGCAGAAAGACTTTCATTTGACTAGACAAAAAATTTCATTCCACAGAAGACTTGCCATATAGAGAAGGCCGATATATGTTAAATATATTTAAGCTCCCCATGCGTAGCGATTTCATCTATATAAGCCAGTAACAACTTCCGCACCATGTTGATCATTTTGGTGTAGTGTTTAAGTTACCCGGGTTCTATCCCAACGGATAAGCGCCCCACATCATTGGTGACCCTGACTACGCTTAGAAACCTTCTCAACTACCGTGGCGCCATTTATCAACCGTAGTTGCAATTAAAAGCCGTCACACAGTGACGCAACCCTCAAACTGTCACGCACGAATGACGCAACTAGCAAAGCCGTCACAACTAGTGACGCAGCAGCTAATACCCTCGGTATAACAACTACGTCGTTCGTTTGCCTAACCACCAACTCACTGACTGGCAGAGGAGTGTGTAGCGATATCATCTATAAAAGCCAATAACAACCTCAGCTCAATCCTATATATACTGTCGACGCTCGATAGTTGGAAAGACCAACGAAAAAATTTGAATTATGAAGAGTTCGAATTATCAAGAGCGTAAGAAAAAAACTGCCAAAATATACGAAGAGAAATTTTGTTCTAACACATTTAGAATTTTGTAATAAAACCACAGTTGTACATACGTATAAACTTTCCTTAAAGTATTTTTAAAAAGTGCGTATTATATACAGTATATAAATATTATACAGAATTCAAAAATCCTGTATTAAAACTATACACTTATATAGCAATTCTCGAACAATATTCTTTCACTCCTCACCAAATCTCTTCCATTCCTCATTCGGAGAAAAATCGGTTCGCACACAGTTTCCCCTTAGACTCTATCCCCAACACCGTTAGTTCTCCAAGGCAGGGTCCAATCCAGACTCTATGTGCGTTCGAATTGTCGAGAGTTTTATAAGATAAAAAAACTTCTCTCTCTCAAATTATTGCGCGTTGTATTCTTGCCAGCCATAGATTTTACTTCGAAATACTGAATGTACCAAAACGTATTGTTTTAGTTCGAAATATCAAGAGTTTTTCTAGGGGGTTGAGCACATACTTCGGATTAATGAGAGGTTCGGATTATCGAAGGTTTGAATTAGCGAGAGTCGACTGTAAAACGTAAAATTTAATTAAGTACTAGTAATTATAACAGCTTATTTTATTAATTAATGCTAATTATTAATTCAATAATTTATTCTTTACTGGTTTGCTGTTCTTTTTTAAAGAAACAATAGGTATTTTTTGAGGTATGATACGATTTGGGAGACTTTCAAACATGGACTCCCTCCTTGAAAATTTTTTGTGTGTGCTACTGGTTGTATCAATGATACAGGGCCCCAACAAGTGTAATATTTTGATATTTTCGAACTAATTTTAGTAATGCAATCCTTTACATTTATTTTTCAAAAGAGCCCCCCCCCCAAATTTTGATACAGGGCAAACTCAGGACTAGCTACGACAATGGTTATTACATTGATTACTTTAAGAATATTATGATGACGTAATTTTCTTAAAAAATGAAATTGAAAAATATAGTAACTGAAAGTAAATTTTAAGTTACTTTAAGGTTTTAGGTTACTTTTCAAAAAAACTCATTTCTTTTTCGTATTCTTTTATAAATGACTTTAATTTTTTAAACTCACTCATATTCTTTTTTTAAAATGACCTTTAGGATTAGAGATATTTTAATTTTTACAAAAACTAGAGCATTTTATCTTGGTTATTATAAGAAATTGCTTAAGAAAACAGGGATTAAATTAACATAAGGGACTGTAAATTTTGTAATAAAACAGTGATCGATAAATCTGAAGGTTAAAATACTTTTACTATTATACAGAACATACACAAAAAATTTCAGTTAATTATTTTCAAACATTTTTTAGCAATCGCTGGCCCCGTTTGAGGATTTCCAAAAAAACTCATTTCGAGTAAAACGCGTTTTAAAGTATAACATTTTGCTTAAAATGATGGCATCTGCTTTTCCTAAAACACTTGTTGTTTTTGTTCTAGAAAACGGAAAATGATAAACTTAGTATTTTTATAAAGCTAATAAGATGGTTCACAAAATAAAATCATGAAACAAATTTGTCAATTTTTCGCAAAATTCACAATTTTAAGGTAGTACAGATATTAAAGATATAGATGAAAAAAGAGATCATTTTTGTAGACTCTTAAAATTGTTTCAGCTCCTTTTCTTTTTTAAAAAATTTTCTTTCCAGTCAATTTTAAGATTATGGAGAAGTGTTTAAAATTTCTGAGTTTCATTAAAAGGCTTAATAACTTATTTTTTAAAAAAAATTTTACTTTTGTTTTAAGATAACTCATTTTTTATCTTTCTCGAAAAAAAAAAGCAAGATTTTTTAAAAAAAATATTAGAGCAAGAGTTTTCAATCGTTTTGATGTGTAACATCTTTCCTCTCGATTGCTGGAGATTTGTGGGAGTGATTTCGTGAAAAGGGACGGAAATGCGTAACACGAAGTTGGGGAAGCGCGCTCTATTCAGCGGAGTTCAGTTTTTTCTCCTTCGTTCGGGCGGGGCTATGTCCCCATCCCCCACCCCCTGCGGTCTAGGCCGTGGGATCTTTGTTTTTGTTTTCTCACTTTAGGATCAGAGAAGAAGCTAAGTCCTTTAGGCAGAGCCGTGGTTAGAAAATGACAAACGTGTTTCTATACCTGACTTCGATTGCTGCGTACAATTTAAACGCCCGGGCCACAGAGCAGCTGGTGTTGCGATATATCGTAAACAGAAAAGCTCACATGTTGTGGCTCGACATATGGATATTACTTATCGTCAAACAAGTGGACTGGGTATTGTTAGTCAAGATATTGGGGACATATGTGAGGCAAAATGCTTGTTTGAAAATGGACAAACAGTGATTTCGGTGGTCGTATACATTTCTCCGAATCAAACGCTTAAGAAAATTAAAGGTTTCCTTCATTTTTTACTTTTACCATATACCGAAGGTGTGGTTCTGCTCTTAAAAAAAACTATCCCTCTCTTTCCATGATTTTGAGTGGTGATTTTAAAGTTAACTTCAGTTTGCTTGAAGCCGAGCCACTCATAGCTTTTTTGAATGATGAACTCAAGCTCGAAATGAACACAAATCGAAATGTTTCGACAACTAACAGTGGTAATGTTATTGACGCTATTTTTCAATGGTTTTTAAATACTTTGAAAACACAAGTATATGTGTCATATTTTAGTTATCATAATTTATCATTACCGCTCTTCCCCAAATCGAACAAGAATAATTATTTTTGATAAAAAATTGCATTACTCCTTGTGATAATTAAATAAAATTTTCATTAAAGATATAATTATTCCATAGAAATTTCCAATAATACTCGATTCATTTTTTTCAGGATTTAAGTTGCTATTGCGAATTTACCACGATAACATGTCAGATGTTACACATCGTATGCGACTACTGCAAGGCTCGTTTCTTTTCTTAAACTCATTTGCCTTATTATTCTTCATACAATCTAACTCATCTATAGTTTAATAAAAAACAAATAAGTTTGTGTGTGAGATTCATTATTCCAGATATATTTTCTGCTTATTCTAAAAACTCTTGTTTGAACGTTCTCTTGTGTTGTGATGTTATTAACAAATAATGCATCTAAGGCATCAAACCCTGAAACAATTTCTTCTTAAATACTCCTTTTTCAAAAGATAAGATGCTTTTTTTTTGTAAATTCGGGACTTCACCAAATTTTTGTTCATTGTTTCTTCTTGAATTGTCTCTTACTGTTTGTGTAAACTCCTTGCAAATGATCCTTTGCAAGTGAACATTTTATCACAATAATTACGACGCGCCTTATATTTTTCAAACTTTTTGAAATATATAAACCTTTAAGCTATGTCTTGCCAAATCAATCTACCCATTTGATTCAGCGTGCCACACAGTAGATCATTTTTAAAACATTTCGATTCTAGCAATAATGCATGCAGAGTTAGAGGATGGAGATCAATAACAGAGATATTTACAGTTTTATTATATATTAATTTGAATCATTTAAAGATATTTCTTAACAAAAAGAGATAATATCTTAAAATAGGACTATTTCGTTAACAAAAATAAAAATAATTAAAACTGCACGTATATTATATATTTTTAAACATGCAACGAATGGCAAAAAGACACATTAGTGCGCCCTCTATTAACCGCGTGAAATCTTGGCTAGTCGGCCTGCCAGCTAGTTGGTGAAAGTAGATGTAAATAGTCACTCGCACAAACCTCGTTATTGTTGATTATTTAACTGTTGTAATTGTGCTCAATTTTGAATGTAGGAGAGTTGGAATAAAAAATGTGAATAAAAGTTGATTCTATATAATCGCCGTAGATATTCTTTGAGTGCAGGTTATTTTTACAAGCTTTTATTTAACTTACAATGTATGTATGTATGTATGTATGTAATTTGTTCGGGTGGAATCTTGCAACTCAATTTTGAAGCTGATATCTTCATCACATTGAGCTGAAATTTTGTATACACGTTTAGTTTGGATGACAATGCATGTTTTGACCATTTATATTCCGACATTGCAATTAATTAAAAAGATATTAATTAAAAACTTTAAACTAGTTTTGGGCACCAACTTTGAAATGTCTGCATTGTTGTAATAATGTTATTGTTACAACAAAGACAAAAATTGGCGTCGAAAATCGGTTTTCAGCCAAACTGGAATTTCATAACGTTGCGCTATTGATTGTATTAATTAACTTTGTCTAAAAAATAATTACATTTCTACAATGTAAAAATAATCTAATTTCTACAACGTATGAAATTTTTTTACAAATTTCTATCTATTTTTTTGGATTTAAATTCAAAACAAAAAAAAGTAGAGCTATTTTTCAAGTAGATTGGTGCATTGTATACCTTTCTCAACGCTACCAAGTTAAACTGAGATGGAGCATTGTCGAAATTCTTTAAAAAATTTATCTAACTTTAATCTATGAAACTCAGACAAAAAATAATTACAGAATAGGAAAGATCATTTATTTCGTCCCAATACAGTATAATGTTTTTTACAAAATGTTAATATTTGTATTTCTTACGATTTTTTAGCGCGTTCTTCACGTATTGGAACAAAATCGCTATTAGGACGCAAATTTCGTCTTCGTTCCATATTTTGTCGTACCTTTTTCTCAGCCAATAAGCAACCAATTGACCTCGGGTTTTCGGCATTTGGTCGCATTTGTGCCCTAGATGAGCCGAATCATATTTAAATTTAATCATTTTTAAATTTGTTTTTTTAGTACAGTACTACTTTCTGTTAGTAAAAAGGTCATTAGTTGCATTATTGTAAAATACAACATATGAAAAACGCGCTAAAATTACTTGGCCATGCCAATGATTGATATCTTAATTTAAATACGACAAAATCGATGCGTTTTTATGAAAATAATGTCTAAATCATTGCGCTTGAATTTTTTTTTTGTTTAAATGAATCGACATTCCGTACTAAAACAGCTCATGCTTGGCTCTTTTAGAATCAGTCATTTAAAATATAAAATGCCAAAAACTTTTTTTTTTAACGAATTTTCAAAGTTTTAATTAAACATTTAACAACTTTGTCATTTATGAAGAAAATCTCATAAAACTTTTGTTTCGTGTGTAGGATAATGTTACCCAAGATCTGTACGAAGATTGAAAAAATTGCTTAAAAATTACGGATTTAAGAAAAAATTGTGTTTTTCGACTAGTACACTCTTTTTGCGAGAATTCATTTAGCTAGATTGTTCAAAAATAACCGGCAAACACCTAGAAATAATGGTGCGTTGAATGAGATGAATAGACTGAGAAACTCTAATCCAGGGATAACTAAAAAGTTAAAAATAAATTAAAAGTAAAAAAACCTTTTTAAAAACAAGCTTTTATTTAAATTTATTTTATTTATTGATTAATACAAATATTTAAATGCCTTTTGAAGTTTTTTAATAACTAACTAGATTTTTCTTCTAATGTGTTAGAGAAATATATCCCTTACCTTCAAAATATTTCAAATAAATAATATATTCTTTAAGATTTTTCAAAAAATAATCAAAATTTTAATTAAACATTTAATAACTTCGTCATTTATTAAGATAATTTCTCGAAACCTTTTTTTCGTGTGTAGAACAATATTACCCAAGATATGCACAAAGATTGACAACATTACGGATTTAAAAAAATTGTGTTTTTCGTCTAATACCCTTTTTGCGAGAATTGATTCAGCTAAATCAGGGATGGTGAACCAGCGTTGAATGAGTTGAACAGGGTGAGAAACCTGTCCAGCGATAACTAAAAAATCAAAAATAAATTAAAAATAAAAAAACTTTTTTAAGAACAAGCTTTTATTTAAACGCTCTAAAAAGAATAAAATAAATTTTTCTTTAAAACTTTTTTTACTATCAACTTATAACGTCAATACACAATTTATATGATATAAAAGCTCGTCGCGAGATTAAAGTACTCTTATTTACTTAGTTTGAAATTTTTAAAAATTAAAATCAATCAGATCAAGTTTTGAAACTTACTTGCTTATCTGCAGAGGTAAATCTCGCGACAAGCTTTTATATCATATAAATTGTGTAATGACGTTATAAATTGATAGTAAAAAAAGTTTTTAAAAAAATTTATTTTATTCTTTTTAGAGCGTTTAAATAAAAGCTTGTTCTTAAAAAAGTTTTTTTATTTTTAATTTATTTAACATACTTATTAAAATAAAAAATAAGCATAAATATAAGTGTTTCCCTTCATTCAAGTTAAATAAAAAGAAAAGTTTTAATGCGAACCAAGTGCTTAACCCGTTCTACTTTCCTATCATAAAATCGGAGGTATAATTTATTACTTTCAATTTGACACGATTCTGAGCACTCAGTTGTTAAACAATTTCTTTGCAGATTCTACATACTTTTCATAAGAGGAAAGATTTTTTGCTGATATGTAGAACCAAAAGCGTAAAGCAGAGTACACGTAATTTTCTCTCTTCAAACAATTAAATCTCTCCAGCAATGTTATTCAATACAAAATTTACAAAATTGCTGTAAATTTTTCATTAGAGTTCTTTTACAATCTTTGATTATAATTCCGTAAATGTCCAAATTTCTGAAGATGTTTGCCAATTAAGATCCATAACAAATGTATCAACTTCCATTCACTCAAAAGTTGACGAATTTGTAGAGTAGTGCAGAGTGCCACTGATAATTGTACCGCATGCCACATATGGCACACTTTGCATAGGTTGCCAGCCTCTAGTTTAGACTAACAAAAGATAATAATAATGAAACTGCTTCAAAATCGATATTTTTTACGGTATGTAATATACAATATCAGATGAATTAACACAGTAGTCTGTGCTACGAGATCACAACATGAAATGAGTAGTTCTGTTTTTCAAAAAATCATCTCAACACATATTTGTTTATGCAGACACAGCAAAAAACAAATAACTTACTAATTCCTAAAGTCTGACAAAGACTGCCCATGAATAATTTGAGTAGTAAAGTTTCTGAGACTAATTTCCTTCATAAAAACGTGTTACCTTTTGATACCATGGTGGCTATAACATGAATTCTTATAAAGTTTTCAATTCTGAGTCTTCTTACGAGTTGTCTGAGTAGCCACATAAAACCAAATAAAACTTTCTTCTTTTTTAAAAAGGAATATGCCCTAAGAAAGGGCGGGCATTAAGTCGACCGCAATCGTTCAGTGGACTGCTGAGACATTTTGGGGGACCACCTTTACTAAGACCTAAAACGTGCATAATATAAGAAACATATTTATGGAACACCGACGTCAGTTACACTGGAGAATCGACTTTTCACAATCGATGCTACTGTGTTTACTTCAGCAAATGATTAGATAAATGAACAGACGACACATGCACCTTCATTGGAAGCGAACGATGATGCTTAAAACGTTCATTGCTGCTATACAGGAAACAACCTTTCACTGTTGGACCACCCGTAGAAATGAGTGTTCCCCACATGCTGAAAGAAGGGGAGGATAAATGTGGTGACTATCAACTCTTCTCGCTACAGTAAATCGCCACGCAGTACCACGCAGATAGAAGAAATCCACTTTCGTCGCTACCCCACCGAAGACTATCAGATATGGGATGGAGGGTTGTAAGCAGCCCATATGTCCAAAGACTCACCGTAATTTACCGTAATTCTCGCTACAGTTCGGGATTGGCTATTGAGACATAATCCCACATCCCACACTTCAACGAGATTGTGTGCTTGTGTGGATGTCATGTTCTGCGATGCATAGGACTCGGCCTGAACAACAACAAAAAATACATACGCCTGTTTCAAATTTATCGGTTCACGTATATTCTCTACTCTCTGCATTGAAAACGTCCACGCCCCACGGTCTAGCAGTCGCTTATAGTTGTTCAAGAATTCAACTTGACATGTGTATGGAGTTGACATGTTTATGTATATTGTGTTTTTGTAGTAAAATAGTAATCTGTTATATTTTAAAAGAGAGGAATAATGTCCTAAATAAGTGTAAGGAAAAGAAACATGCACCTTTAATAGAGAATGGCCACGTCTAAGCCACTGACAGCACCGCAACGCCTTAAACACATTAGAAGTAACCGTACCTTGGAAAATTTAGTCCACCCCTGCTCTAAGACATCTAGGTGAAGCAAAAATGTTGTAGAAAAAGTGCCTTGAATATCAAGCTGTTGTTTCATACACAGTGAAAGTAGAAAACGCAGGTCGTCTTCTGTGAGATTACCGGAAATTTAGCTTGGTATTAATTGTATCTGGAGATTCGATTCCCGTACCTTCTGATTCGTAGCCCAATTCCCTGGCGTCTAGACGAAAGTGATCACTCCTGTCCGGAGGCTGTTACTGGCTTACTTAGATACCGCTTCAGTACTCCCCCAACAGTGAGTCGGTGGATAGACGAACGAACGAGATATTTGTTGTTATTTCGGGCGTGGGGGTTGTTACAATTGCTTCAAGTGAGTCTGATGAATTTGCTAAGTCGAGTGGGCCCGACTTCTTTGCTTGCTCTTCTTGCGGGTAGAGGGCGCCACGACACATCAGAATGTTTTGCGTTTTTTTCTTTTCAGCCAAGTTCACCAATGTGCTGGATTACAACCCGCGACGCTCGGATACGAAGCTCAGTAACATGACCACTAGTCGAAAGTGATCCCTCCACTACGAAGGCTGTTATTGGCTTACTTAGATACCACCCCATGTATAAAGTCCTTATTTCGTAATAATATGAAACGTGTAAATACAACTCACCTCAACAAGTACAGCTTCGTTCGCTTTATTTTGTATCTTCAATTATTTGATTTTACTATTTTTTGTAAATTTTTCATTTGTCTGTATTTGTAATTTCATTGTATTGTTTTTCCCTCCCGTAATTGTTTTATTTTGTAATGTATTTTTGTCTTTGTATACTATTTGTTTTTGTTATTTCATTATTTCGTAACTTTTGTTTTGTTATTAACTTTTTATTTTATTTTGTTTTGTTTCTTTTACTTAACTTTTTTTCTTTCGTAAGCCCCGTGTGGGGGGATGCGGGAATAATTTTATCTGTCTTCAACAAAAAGTAAAAGATGGTAGTAAATCACGCAACTTTAAAAGCTTGAAGGGCAAGTCAAAGAAGAGAAAAAATAAAAACACCAAAAGGAGACAAGGAATAATGAATGAAGGTGGAATATCTTAACTCATATATTGATGGATTTTCTAATGTTATCAAAAAATGAATTTTTTTCTAAAAATAACTGAATAAAATTTAGATAATTTAAGCAAAAATGAAATAAGATGCATATATTAAAAAAGTGTATACCCACCTATCTTATTACTTGTGATTTCTGAAATTTTAAGGTCCCAGTTACTTTTCCCTTATTTAAAACACAAGATTTTGAGGGATATTTATGTTGATATGTGTAGAAACATCAGAAAGAGTAAATATTCTGAAATGAATATGTTTTAAGTATAAGTATATATATATATCTTCTTATAAATTTAATGTAAAAAATCTGTAAAGCTCCTTTTGTAAAAATGGGATTTTTCGTCATTTCTCGCAAGTTATCTTAAAAAATAGTGTGTATGAAAATAAATTCTCTAAAATTATACAATTATACCATCGAATTGTTTTACATATTAGGAATTAAAATTGTTTCCTATACCTTTTGATATCTTTTCCAAAGTAAGTTCATATTAAAAAATAAAAAGAAATCAGTTATAAAATTTAAACAAAGTGAAAACAGAATTAAATGTTAAATATTTTTAATTTAAATGTTTTTTTTTATTGTTTTATTTAGATTGGAAACACAATTTTATGGTGTGAAATAAAATATTATTGGAATTGAGCGTTCAAATTTATATTCCTATGATTGATATGAAAAAAGCATTTATTATTTTTTTTTATTTACAAAATTTTATAAATTATTTAAACTTCTTTTGAATATATTTAAAATTATTTTACCAAAATAAAAGCTGTAAGTAATCACATACAAACAAGTAATATAAATATTTTTTTAAAAAAATAAATTCTTTTTTAGGTCAATAAAGAAAAATTTTATTTTATAGTTATTTTTATTAAATAATTAAATGAATATAAATATGCATATACATATGACAGAATAATAATATTAAGTGGCAAAATAGAAAGCGCTTTTAATTTCTATCTATGGTGTTGGACTATCATTTTTGTTAGTATATATTAATTCACATTCTCTGAAATTAAGCCATCTGAGGTAGGTTTCGAACCCACCCCCTTTGGATTAGAAATACAACGCGCTATCCATTGCGCTAAAGGGACACAAAAAGAGACTAATTTTTATATATGGTGTTGGACTTTTATTTTTGTTACTATTTACGCATTAATTAAATTAAATTAATGAATTAATATTTGAAAAACTGTATTAACATCAAGTGTCATCCACTACAAGTTTAAAAATAATGCATTCAAACTTGAGTTTATGAATAAAAAGTATTTTATTAATGATTGAAAAGGAGAGTGTGAACTAATAGTATATTATAAAATTGAATAATTTCATTCAAACCCTATAAAGATTGAAGACTCGAAATTAGGGAAGATTGTTGTTTCATTTGTTGTGGCATTTGGTAGTCGTAAGAGTCCGAATAAACAATAAATGAAAGAATGGACCAACTCTGTTTGCAAGAGATTCAAATATAAGCTTTATTTAATGTAAAAGATTGAATATATATATATATATATATATATATATATAATATATATATATATATATATATTATATTCATTACATGGCGTATTTTACTGGCTTCCTGAACTGGAATCTGAATTCGAGTCATTTTCATCTCTGTTTACATTAGCTTTATCGATACAATCATCGTACAAATGGTTTTTTCTATGAAGCTCTACGCCTGTTAGAAGCCATTGGTGGTGATAGTAAAATGCCAACTTCCACATTTTCGGAACCGTCAAGTTTCCCATGGACTTCAAGAACTGATCAGATCCATTGGTGATGGCCGTGAATTTGGATGTATAATCGCCCGGAACTACAGTAGCCTTGGCGCTGTTCTCCATAATGTTGACGTATTCTATGGCAAGCCTTTCGGCGTTTTTCTTCGTCAGGTTTCCTTCAGAGTAAGCGTAGATGGCGGGGTAATTGGCGTAAACTCTTACCATGTCCTCTCGTGTAAATACATCGAAGTTCTGCGCCATGGGGCGAGTAGCAAGTTCAGCAATATATTCATAATTGGGTGCTCCCAGAGCTTCTGACGTCAGAACAAAGGTCCTGAAAATGTATTTTATTAGTTTCACACAAGGGTTCAAGGTTTTACCTAGCAAAATATCTTCTAAAGAGAAGTCGTTCTTTATAACCTCGATTATGCGCATTCTCTTTATTTAAGAGGACTTTTAGTTATAAAAAGGGATATGGACGATTTTAAGGTAACATTGAACTGTAATTATTTTTAAATATGGTGATGACTTAAGGTATCCGTCTACTTGCGAGAACTTTAAAAAAAAAAAAAATGGAGATATGGGAATTTTTTCGTTGTTTTAGATTTGTGAAGTACATATTAAGAACAATATGCTAAAATTAAGAAGAGAAAAAGAAATTATTACTACTAAAATGGGAAAAAATGGGTACAAATTTACAAAAAATAACATAAACATGGCAAATTCTGCACCAAGAGTTTATGAACAAATTTTTCAATTTTGATGTTGTTCATTTTTAAAAAGACTTTCAGGAAAAGAGATTTTTAACTTTTACAAAAACTAGAGCACTTTATCTTGGTTATTACATGAAATTGCTTAAGAAAACAATGATTATATTAACATAAGGGATTGTAAATTTTAATAAAACAGTGATTGATTAGTTTGAAGGTCAAAATACTTCTGCTATTATACAGAACATACACAAAAATTTCAGTGAAATATTTTCGAAACTTTGCTAGCAATTGTTGGCCCTGTGTTAGCATTTTCAAAAAAAAAAAATTCATTTCGGGGAAAATGCGTTTTAAAGTATAATATCTTGCGTAACTAAATGATATCTGCTTTCACTAAAACACTTGTAGTTTGTGTTTTAGTGAACGGAAAATGATAAACTTCGTATTTTTATAAAGCTAAAATAACATGACCTATAAAAAAAATCTTAAAAAATGAATGTGTCAATTTTCGGCAAATTTAACAATTTTAGGGTAGTCGGCTACCTTAAAATTTACATTTGTGTGCGAAATTCATTGCAGACATTTTGCAGGACAGTAAAATAATGAAAGGACCGACTGTATTTTGTATCTATTTTGAATCATCAATTTTTTACTTTCGGAAAGATGAAGAGAATTATGTATCAATTTCAATATGTAAGCGCGCCTTTAAGATATCTGTAAATTTATTTAAAATATTTGGTTTCTATGACTGCTATGGTAATATTTTAATGGTAAAACTTGAGCAAAAGTATGTTATTATTTCCTTTTTATCCTAATTTAAACGAAAGGCTGATTCATATACATTTATGTTCCATCAAATATCATATTTGCATTTACACATGAAATAAGTATACATAAATGTCTCATTTTCCTGTTCTCGATTTAAAGAATCATTTTAAGAATACAGTTAATTTTCACTATACTTTATAGTTGTAAAAATGTTTCAAAGCTTTTATGCTGATATCCTTTTCCGAAAAATTATATTAAAATTATAAAATTATTAAAACTATTTCTATATCTGCCCCATGCGATTTTTTAAAGCAAAGACCGATTGTTTACATTTTAATTCAGAGCTTTCCGTATGTTTTTGAAACTCATTAACTCTTTTTTAAAAGTAGAGTTTCCAACAACAGCGTTTTACTTAGATCCTTAGGACTTCATAAATGCTTTAGAAAGAACGATAAGAATAATATAAATATGAGGAATGTGGGTTATTATAAAATGTTATGAATAAAATAATTTAATAATAATAATAATAAAATAATGCCAAAGAAATATCCGATATACCAGGTTCCTCATTTTTTCTGTAAATATTTAAACTAAAATGAGAAAAAATCGTCGATAGAAAAATTTGGAGAAAAATTATTATTTAAGAACCCAATAATCAAGAAAAATTTAACCAATCAGAGCTAGTCATTTCATTGAATAATTGTATTGTAGTGAAATTTATATTTTTTTGTACAATACCTTACCTTTTTACTAAATATTGTTTAGTCAAGTACCAGAAAAACAGTGGTAGCTGTGGTGAGCAAATGCCCTCTTTTCGAAAGATAAAATAAAAACATTAATTAAAGATTTTTAAATACATTTTTAAAAAAGTAATATTTTTAAATTTCTTTTTCTATATTTGATATTTATAATTTATTTTTCAATACTGATGAATGCTGTAGATATTTTCACAAAAAATAGTTAATACATTAAATACACGTTTCAGGGGTTCATAAACTTAAAGGCAGGACTAATGCCATCCATCCAGTGTAGGGGTTAGGGATGCTGACTGTTGTACCATACTGCCTGGGTTCGAATCCTTTGCAGCAGGGGGGGGGGGTAATTTAAATAGCCGTCAGCTTCAAGCCCTTTCGTGAGGTTGGTGGGATACCCGTAACCTCTCCCATAGCGTTCTCCTTCAAAATTGTAGTGGAACCGAGCCAAATCGTACACTCACCTAGATGGTGTTCAAAGCTATGACTAATGACAGGTCTACAACCAGCTCCTTAATTTCGTAGGCCTTGATTTGATGTTACTCTGTCGATCTGGTGGCATAAGAAACAACAACAATAAAGTTAGGACAAGGCTCCTCAAGAAAGAAGGAAGTGTAGCAAAAACCCTAGTTCCACATTTGGCTAACGACAAAAGCATAGGAATTAGTGTTTAAAGACTGGCTCGCAAAAGGGATTTCTATTCTTCCATTCGTCTAAGACGTACACGGATTAGCTTTAAACAAACACCCTTGCAAAAGGGTCAATAGCTTCTGTGGAAAAGATTTACAACTTTGATTTTAGTAGGACTGTTTGTGTGTCTAGAAATATCAAGAACAATAGTACAACTTTTTGTGAATATTTAAATTGTATTTGTAATCACTATACAAATAACAATTAAACCGAATATAATAATAATTTTTTTAAACAAATTCTATAGATAGACTTGTTAAATAAAATTTTGATTCGAAATATCTCTGTACATGCAAATACATGATTTGTATAAGGTGTATGATGTGGGCACACACGTAATCACGGCATTTCTTATTTGAAATCAGTGGACAAAATTTGATAGTTCATCTGTCTGATCCCTGCGTTAATGGTATAAAAAAATAATATATTTTTTTTTGCTTAATCATTAATGTAAAATAATAATTTCAAGTAATTTGGTTTATGTAATCAAGAACACAGTTTAGTTAAAATTTCGTTAAACAGAAACAGATAATGAAGATTATCTAAGTGCCGATGATTTATTTATAAACTTGGATTTATTTTCTTAATACAAAGATAACTACTGTAACAAAATTTTGATTTGGAGATTTTCATTATTCCAAACCAAAACAAAAACTTACTTGTGAACGTGGAAACTGAACTTGACGGGGGAGATGTAGCTGATGTCGAAGAGTTCTCTCAAAATTTCTGAAGCATACACTCGTCTAACGAAGACGTCGACGAAAACATCCACAGGCGCCCTCTGGTGATGGGAGAGGATAGATACGTTGAAAGCTACAGTTTGGCTCAGATCTTTACTGGTATCCTGGCAGGTCACTGTAAAGGAATACGGCCAATGAATGAATCGTTTTTTCAGTTACATAATACTATATATAGCACAATGTCTTAGTTTTATTAGGCACAAGCGTCATTACCCGTCCGCATTGCTGGATATTTCATGATCTTGTATGATTATATGCATGTACACCTTAAGGCATGGGTTAAATGGGCTCAGGCTTAGGACCTCATTTCGTTCCCGATTCAAACTTGATAAGATAATAATTAGAATAATTTCAATGGTCAAGTGTTATTTCCAGTGATATTGTCCAAAAAAGTGGATATTTCGGACGATATGTCAACTGGCTACATGTTATAACCGTTGTCCACGCATAGTCTTACCACCTTACACCATCATTTCTCATTCTGTCAAAAAACATCAGTCGTTCGAGCAGACTTGTGTGATTTTAAGTTATGCACATTTATTTGTTTCGGGTTTTTGTTTGTTCGAGTATTTGACAATGCACAAGGTGTAACGCACACACACAGAAAACGAGATTAAATGGGTTACTTGAAAAAGAGTGAAGTTAGAAACAACTGTTTTGGTGACGTCATCCCACACACCTTCTCTATCCACGGGCGCTGTTTCGCCGTGACCGATCACACCAGTTTGGAGTACAGTGTTATTGAGTGAATACGTGCAACTGCATTCTGCTGGAAAAATTTCGAATCAACATCAAGTTTCTTCTGAAAAAATCAGCCACGAAAGCATTTCAAATACTAATGGAGATGAAACTTTGTCTTGCGCAAATGCGTTTAAATGGCATAAGTGGGTCCCCACTCTTATCAGTGGTCAAACTGTTCATTAATACTACTACATCAAAGTACTAAAAAGACTTCATGAAAAAAGTAGGCAAAAAGGCCAGAATTGGGGAGTGATTGGATGGCTGTTGTATCAAGATTATGCATTCGCTCACACGGCCCTATTTCTTAAGCAGTTTCTAACCAGCAAAAACATTACTGTGTTGGGGCGTCCATCTTATTCACCTGATTTGGCTTCATGTGACTTTTATTTCCTACACTTAAATCCTGCTTAAAGGGAACCCATTTTACCTCAGTTGAAGAGGTTCAGCCAAAAACGGAAAATATCCTGAAAGGCCTTCCAAAACCTCGTTCCAGAACCATTACCACCAACGGTAGCAATAAATGGAAAAGTGCGTGGATGCTGAAGGGAGTTACTTTGAAGGTGATAATGTCTTGGAGATCTGATTTTGTACGAACAATGATTTATTGGACCAGTCTCGTTTTTTTGTGTAACACATCGTATGCTGTGCACTGTCTACTTTGAACGGTCATAGACCAAGCCTACATTTGTATAGGATCCCAGGGCCTTAAGAAGTCTTAAGATATCTCTGATTTTATGCTGTTTCTAAGTTATTTGTTTCTAAATCTTAGCTTTAAGCTTTCGGAAAACATTTCTATAGCCTGTAACTCTGCTGTCAAAAAGAGTTTTGTTTTTGTGACTATACAAATTCTTTTAGTGTTAATCTACTTTTACTTTATGCTCGCCTATCGTATTGGCAAGAAAAGGAATTGCTGAACTTTACCGAGTAATATTATTTATATTGAAGCTGCTGTTCCTCGTCTAGAACAAGGGTGGGCAATTGTTTGACTCAAGGGGGTACATTGTGGAAGCGGGAAATATCGGAGGCTTTCTTTTTAAAATGATTACATTTATTCGTTAACTTTGCCCTCAGAAAAGATATAAATTGTTCCATAAAAATCAATCAAAATAAGTTAAATAAAATAGTGGCAGTTTTACTGTGCTAATTGTATATCTATTTCTGCAACCACATTTAAATTTACATTCAATTTATTAGACAAACGTACTCTAACACACATTTCTACAATTCTTTGAAAGCAGGAGTGAGATTGGTTTTCGAAATTCTCACCCCAGCTTTCAAGTTAGTGTTAACCAACCCGCATCTACATTTACTCTCGTTGATTTTCATGCAAGTAACATTTTGCTCATAAATATATCTTAACTCTGATATAATTTTCTACCTATTCGGTTCCCTGACTCTTATCGAGCAGCTATTTACCACCTCTGGTAAAGAAATTTGTATTTCTTTAAACATTTTATATTGGTCTTGAAAGTCACTTGTTTTCCGGTTGATTGTGAATGGTTTTATATTAACCTTCTGACTTAAAAACTACAAAGAGCTATTGGCGATGGATCTTGTAATTTTAAGGTATCCAACTACCCTAAAATTGTGAGTTTTGACAAAAATGGACAATTTTTTTATGATTTTATTTTATAGGCGGTCTCATTAGCTTTTTAAAAATACCAAGTTTATTATTTTCCGTTCACTAGAACAAAAACTACAAGTGTTTTAGTAAAAGCAGATGCCGTTACTTTAAGCAAGATGTCATACTTTAAAAACGCGTTTTACTCGAAATGTGTTTTTTTGAAAGGCTCAAGCGCGGAACCAGAGATTGCTCAAAAGGTTTTGAAAATAATTAACTGAAATTTTATGTGTATGTTCTGTATAGTAGAAAATGTATTTTTACCTCCAGATTTATCAATCACTGTTTTATTACAAAATTTACAGTCCCTTATGTTAATATAACCATTGTTTTGTTTTAAGCAGTTTCGAATAATAACTAAGATAAAGTGGTCTATTTTTGTAAAAATAAAAATATTTCTTATCCTGATGGTGATTTCAGAAATGAATAACATAGCAACATATCAGAATTGAAAAATTGAAAATTTGTTCACAAACTTTGGGTACAGAATAAGCCACGTTTATGTTATTTTTTGTAAATGTTTCCAATTTTTTCCCATTTTACTAATAATAATTTCTTTTTTTCTTAATTTTAGTACATTTTTTTAAAATGTACTAAATAAATCTAAAAACAACAAAAAAATCTCCATATCTCTATTTTTTTTTTTTAAAAAAAAAGCTGTCTCAAGTAGCACAGGGTATTCAGAGATATAATAACTTGACAGAAACAACGTCGATCATGAGTTAATGACCATGACCATGACCACTCTTCTAACGTGGTAAAACTGTTATCAGAAATTATTCAGTTTATCATTAAAACTCACATTGTATATGTACAGGCGTAAGTATTGAGATTGCTGTACTTTAAAATCACATAATATATTGCAATTATTTAGCAGAAAGGGAAGATTTTCTTTTTAATGACTTATACGCATACTTTGAATTCTAGAATAAAAATTACTTTGTATCAAAAATGGATGGAATGCCTCTTTAACATATGATAAAAATTTAATTCATTTGAAGAGGTAGAAGAGAAAATATTCATAATTAGAAAAATAAAATTATGTTTCCTGGAAAATTATTACACAAAAATACTTTTAGACTGTACTGAAAATTTTCTTAATACTAGAAATTCTCTGTTGTACTGATAATTTTAGCGAAGAAAAAAAAAATACAGTGAAAACAAATCTTTTGAGTTTGAGAATAATTAAGTTAATATCAATTTAATTATACATTAAATTTTGTTTAAAAAAATAAATGAACTATTCTAAATTATTCTTCTACTGAATTTTAACATCTGAGGTTTCAACGTTTTCTTAAATGATAGTTAAAACAAACTACCAAATGTATGAAAGTTGTTTTCAGTTGGGAGGTATCGGTTAGTTTGTATTCTCAAGAAATTTAAGTTTATATGTATATATATATATATATTTCTTGTCATCATATTTAAACAAATAAATCTCTTTTTCAATTCCTATTATTAGCTCACTTTCTCCCTATATATATTTATTTATATATCTTGTTCAAATTTTCAATCGTTAATAAAATATTTTTTATTAACGATAATAATTTAATAATTTCTATTCATCCAATCAAGCTCAAATAAATTTTTTAAAACTTATCGTGGATGACACCTGATGTTAATACAGTTTTGTCAAATATTAATTCATTAATTACCGGTTTTTGATGTCAACTTAGATTTATCTCCATTGTTGTAACAAGACAAAGACAAAAGTTGGCGTCGAAAATCCATTTTCCAGCCAAACTAGCCAAACCGGATGTGTATTGTTACAACAATGCAGTCAAATCACTTTTTGAATTCCTACTATTAGTTCACTCTCTCGCTATATATATATATGTATATATCTTGCTCAAATTTTCAATCGTTAACGAAATACTTTTTATTCGTCCATTCAATGTAGGAATTGACTTTTCACGATTTTTTTCCCTTTTATATTACTTGTGCATATGTCTTGTTGACAAAATCTTCCTCTGAAATACTTATTACATACAATTAAAATTTATGAAAATATTTTTACCAAATGTGAACTAGCTGGTGGAAACTATTACTGAAAAACATGTATATACCAATGAAGAACAAATGTTTCAAAATTCAGAAATGCATCTTACCTGGTGTGAAGTTCGTGGTATAAAGTACCACTAGAATCACTAAACTGGAACGAAGTAAAGGGTTCATGTTGCTGCTGAGTCTGGTGCAGTCTTGGAGATGAGAATGCGTTTTATACCCTATCGAGTTTTGACTCTAAGCTATATCCATGCTGTTTTTCCTTTCATTTCATGTCTTTATTTGACATAAGAAAATGTAAAATAAATCTGCCCGATCATTTTTTAAAATAGTACCCGCTGTGCTTCGTGTTTATTTTGTCAATGTTAAACAATTTTTTTATATCATTCACAGGATATTTCATGTAGTGGAACAAAAGCGCTATTATGACGCAAATTTCGTCTTCATCTTCGTTCTATATTTTGTCGTACCTTTTTCTCAGCCAATAAGCAACCAATTGACCTCGGGTTTTTGGCATTTGGTCAGATTTGTGCCCTAGATGAGCCGAATCATATTTATATTGTAAAATACAACATGCGAAAAACGCGCTAAAATTGCTTGGCCATGCCAATGATTGATATCTTGTTTTCTAGTAGTTTATGTATACAGCAATTATATGCCTTAGTTTTTATGGTTCTTGTAACTTTTGTTAATTGTTTGTGAAATTCTCGTGAATCGAAATGCAAGGGCTTAGTTTGCTATGTACATGTGAATGCTGACCGTAAATTTTGCAATCAATATTAAGTATGAAAATAATGAAATTCTGAATGGAATATCGCATTAGTCTTCAAGCTTTTTGACTCACGGAACCCTTGGAGCGATAAGGGTAAAGTAAATCAACATGCTATAGTTATTTTATGTACACAATTAAAAGTATTTTAATTATTGTTAAAACATTTTAATGTAATTTTAGTATAATTTACTCATTGATAGTATTGATTTGTCATCCAAGTGTCACCTACCCATGTATTACAATTAGTAACTGGGGTATGTGCTTGCATTTGCTTGCTCAAACTGTCGAAGTCTTGGTCTTCTAAGTGATCCGCAGTCGCATTTCATATTCTACGTTTAATTTGTTTCTATGTTTTGTTTTTGTTATCACATACTTTAAGAAATATTTTTAACTTAAATAAATTGTATTTAATTGTAATTTTGTATTTGTGCTCAATACATCAATTATGTTCGGTACAATGCTTCTCAAATTTTCAATATTCGCGACCCAATTTTCAAATACAATTTTCATCGCGCCTCCCTCTATATCATAACAATGTATTGAATTCAATTATACTATACTTTGACGCTAAAGCTGCGATACGACTTTAACCCATAAAGGGCCACCTGCGTATATAAACGTCTCGCTTAGCAAAATCATTAATTTGTTGGTCGTTTATATACGTCTTTCCGAAGTACGATATTTTCTGTGCACTGCTATTTATAAAATTATTCCTATGGCTTTGGAATGCAATTAAAGGACCTTGACAGTGTGTGCAAAGGATTGACTTATTTCAAAGAATTTGCTTATATATTCCTTTTCTCCCCCCCTCCAAAAAATAACATTACATACACGCATCTACATGGAAAACATTGGTATTGGGAAGTGAATCACATAACTTTTAATCAGCAGATTAGGGATTAATTATAAACCGTACAAATTGTCAAGATAAGTGTTAATAAAAGCCCATGGGGTCACTGGTAATTACCAAACTTGTTCTTAACTTATTATAGTTAAATTAATCATAAAATACATTGTACAGTACTCATACATTTATAAGTGTATTATATCAGTGCAAATGTGTATTTTATTTTTATTATGTCAGAATATTATTTTGTCTGTTTACTTTCAGTAAATTAATAATCTCTTTAAATAATCTTTTGTTTTCGACTTTTCAATATTCTGGGACCCTCCCTTGTAGAGTTATCATGCCCCCCCCCCAGGGTTTAGTAACTGGGATATGTGCTTGCTTTTTTTCACACTAAGTGTCGAAGTCCAGGTCAACTGAGATAGACGCAATCGCATTACATATTCTGAGTTTAATTTGTTTTTATACATTGCCTCTGTAGCCACTTACGTTGAGAAATATATTTCACTAAAAAAATGTTCTGAATGGCATTAAAATGTTAATAGCTCTGTGAGAAGTTATATATTTTGTCCGAATTTGTTTCCTAAAATATAGGTCCTGTTGTTGCTTAAATTTAGGTTTAAACGCCGATGTCGTTGGTATGTCGATAAATTGTACCCTCTCCTTCATTTTACGGTTTCCCCCCCTTAAAAGTAAAAATATCTGTATTTTCTAGTAGAAAACTATTAAGCTTTTTGAAAAACATTGCACTAAGGCAGTGTTTCTCAAACTGTGGGGCGTGCCCCCTAGGGGGCGTGATAACCCTACAAGGGGGGCTCTAATGTATCGTAAAATGAAAAATAAAAGATTATTTAAAAAATTATTAATTTACTGCAAGTAAGCTAAGCAAAATACATTCTGACATATTAAATTAGAAAATACACATTTACACACACTAATATAATATACTTATAAATCTATCAGTACAGAACAATGTATTTGATAATAAATTTATGGATAGTAAACGAAGAGAAAGTTTAATAATTAATACTGACACCCATGGGATTGTCATATATAAAATTATATTCAAAATTTAATATTTATCTTGATAATTTGTGCATTTATGGAGTTAATTATTACACCATGATGAAACATTTTATGAAGGAGATAAGTTTACATCCATTTCAGAAGGTGAAAATACCAAACATCTTTACTCCGCTCAATCCGTTACTATATTATTTTTTCCCTAGCTGGTTTTACAGTTCTGAGGCAACTCATTAAATCCATCATCAGATTCTTTCATTGTCAGATAAAACAGAATAAAAGACTACTAATCTGAACTTAAAAAAAAACATAAATTATTTCTCTGACAAATAGGACTAAATACACTACTCCCAACGAAGTTCTTGTCGAAAGAGGAATAAAATACCCAAGATCATCTGCCTTCATCCATCAATACCTGATACTATACGGTTTATAATTAATGTTGTATTGTAGCTTTAGTATCAAATTACATTATTATTGCATTCGATACAATGTTATTGTACGGGGAAGGGGGGCGCGATGAAAATTATGATAGAAAATTGGGCCACCAATACTGAAAGTTTGAGAAGCACTGCACTAGGGAGTATAAAATTATTTCGTGGACGAAAAATAAACATTAGAATATTTACAATCTAATAGAGAGTATACACATTCTTTTATTATATTATAATAAAACTTTAGAAAGTATTATGTAACAAAGTGTTATTATATATAAATAAAATTTTCAGTTTTAATGACTGGGATGAGCTTTAGATAATTCTGGTTATACAAACTTCAGAGAGAACATGAATCCATTTTGCACACACATTTATAATTTTCTTTTCGATTTTTCGCTGTGACTCGGGAAACCCATGGATATGTTTCGTGAAACCTTACGGTTCCTTACACAGTTTGAAGGCAACTAGAATATCGGAAGTCTGAGAAATTTTTAACTGTTAGGTTAAATAATTTATTAATTTTGATGTCGTTATATGATTTATTTTAAAATGGCTAAATATAATATTAAATATGATATTCAAAATTTTTTGTTTTTAAGGAAATTTAAATAAATAATAATAATTCACTCAGATATTCCTGACTGGATGTCGAACCCTTTAGCGCGTGGACTAATTCGGATCTCAAACACAGATTAATCTATACTAATACAGGAGCTTCTTATTGAAACAACTATCCACAAATTAGGGACTTTAACCAATGTTTGTACAAGGATACTACACATTCTGGTTACAAAAGAGATCCCAATTTTATATCCTGCATTATGGGTTATTGTACAGAAGTTGTTGGACTACTTTTCCATATTCCAATTTGGTAGAACGGGGCTTTAGTGCCGAAAAAACCTCATCTCTCTCTCTCACACACACACACACACAAAGAAACCGACTAAAAACTAGTGCTCATGGGGATTTGTGGTTGCTATTCACAAACATTGAGACGGACATAAATACCCTCATAACATCTCTAATCAAATTCATCCAAGTCAGTAATTTTTAAAAAATTTTATCGTAAACAAAAGTTACGATTTCAATAAATAATTCTTCAACGAAATGTTATTTTTTTAAATTTGTCAGTTTTATACTATACATTTTTATGTGGCTTTTTCACTTAAGGATCCTTGGAAAAGTTTTGATTTTAAAAAGGGGTCCGTGGGCAAGATTTGACAATAAAAAGGGGTCCGTGGGCAATTTTTCTTTAAAAAGGGGTCTCGGGTTTAAAAAAGTTTGAGAACCACTGCAATGGATGATCTCTGAGAATCCTTGTCCCGTCTTCCCGATGGCTACTATTATCACAATTTTCACCAATTAAACGTGGGTTGCGACCCATATTCTATGTTGATTTATCGTCCCCCCCCCCTGCTGCCTACTTTATCCCTATGTCTGTCGAATTCGGCAACACCCTGCATACATTATATCTATAAATTGAAGAGAATGTTACAATATTAGTATATTATAGTGGTCTTGGGTGCAGTCCTTGTACTTTACGTTTAAAGTAAATGGGTTCTTCCCCCATGTAATGGGTTCAAAAATAAAAAATAAAAATTTCCCCTTAAATTGCTGTCTTAACATGTCTAGAATACGGCGGTAAATTGATTTTTTAAAATTCGAAGTCGTTATAAAGAAGAAGTGTTAGAAGAGCAGCTGTTCGGAGTACTGAGTTGGAGTGCCTATTGTGTACATTCGGCTTGATACCATTGACCTTTCTATGCAAATATGCATTTATACAAGAAGAGACAAGTTTGTACAGGTTTAAAAGGGGGAAAATATCTATAGTTATTGAATATTTCGTAGAACTTGTTTTAGTCTCTTGTTTTAGAGCTTGTTTTATCGGCGAAGCCACCAGGCATCGCCCATTGAGGGTAAGTTAGGATTTTCATTGTTTTAATTGGACTTGAAACTTAAAACTCATTTTTCTCAAAACTGTGTATTACGAACTTTCCACCATCCTATCTCAAGAACGATTTGACCGAATGGCTTCAAATTTATAGGGTAGATTCAGCACATATATACGCACCAAATGGACTACGATCATTCCAAAATTCAAAATGTTTCTATTTTTTATAACAAAAGCATAACAAAAAAAACCCGCCTAATTTTCGAAAATCTTTCTTTAGAGGTCTACCAAAAATCCCACTTTTGATATTTTCATTTGAATGTAGTCCATTCTATCCATTTAAGTAAATAGATTAAAACACCGTTAATTTTTTTCAATTTCAGATAAGTCAATCAGCCGGAATTGTGGAGGAAGTGAGCGTCCATTCTTTAGATGCGGGTGTGTTCAGAGTGCTATAACTCATGTTCTATTCGATAAATTCTGGTTAAATATTTAGATACATACTCTTAAAATACATATAAATAAATGATAAAAAACTTAAAATTTTATCTTTTTACTGGTGGCAATATATATATATTTATATATTAATTCTTAAAAAACAAGCCATTATATGGGTGAGCACCCTTAAATCTTAATGATTGGAGCAACTTGTTCACATTCTGTTAATTCTCACACAATACTAACGACAGATCGCTAAAGTGTGAACCACGGCCAGATGACGAGAATGAAGCATTATCTGGCTCTTCTTTTTCCAGAGTTCCCCACCATATCAATGTGAAGAATTTGAGCATCAATAGATTCATCTTGCATTAGCTCCTCAACAGGGAGGGCCTTCAGTTACAGAACTCGAAACCGTGAAGTTCATGATCATAAACCAACTCGATTACTGCAGCCGCATGAATTCAACATTTCTACATATAAATTTGACTATTTGTCCTTTTATTTCGATTTGATTTAAATCCATATTTTTAATTATATCGCAATATAATTTTACAGGGAGATTCGCTTATATTTTAAAAAAGCCATGAGAGCATTTTTTTAAAAAAATTTTGATTTTCTTTTTGGAAATTTTTTAAGACGAACACTTTTATTTTCACCATTAACAGATAGATGGCAGCAGCATCGACTTTCTTTTAACACTCAGAAGAATTTGTGAATATAAGAAATGTTTACTGAATTTGGTAACCATCTTTTTTTTGATTGGGAGATGCTTAAATTTTCGAAAATATTTAAATATTATACTTGAATGAAAGATTTCTGAGAGAGAGAGAGAGAGACACACACACACATATTTCATGGTTTATTATGGTAATGTCACGGATTTTCACGGTTAATAGACATTTTTTACAAGTTAGGAGCGTAACATTACAATGCATCAATTTGACACCGACTGCCAAATATCTTTTTGCTACGATATTAGAATCAAGCCAAAAACGAGTATCGTTTCAATGTCAAAATAGTTCTCATTTCGTTAAGTAGAATATACAACAAAATCTTCAAAATAATATTATGCCATAATTTTTTCACTACTTGAGGAGCTAAACTGTTTTCTAAAGGTGTACTTTATTGTATTTTGAAAAATTTTCTGATCACACATGTGCTTCCAAACCTTCACCATTGGATAATTTTAATTACTGAATGTCTCCGTTTTTGCATGTGAAAAATTTTGTATTTTGTACTGTGTTTTTTTATTTGCATCCATTCTTGTTTCTTTTTACCTTTTGATTCCCATTTGTGCTTGTATCCCTGTACTTACAACTTCCTACCACTATTGATTGAGTATTAACTTAAGTTTGTAAGCTTTGTGCTAGTTATACTTGTTGGCACACAAGAAGTCTACCTAGAGTCTCAAAAAAAAAAAGGTGTACTTTTAATACATTGCTCCTTAAGAATTTGAGTTGAAAATTTAAAAAATTTGATTTTGTTTTTTTAGGCATTATATTTTTGAATAAAATATCTCTTACACGCATTTCATGGTACTCTGATTTGATATCGGTGAGCTGCGTATATTTCTGCCTTATATAGTTTTGAAGTTTATTTAAAATTCAAAAAATAATTTAAAAATTTCTTATCGTATTTTTTTTATCCTTCCCTCTCGATTGTTGTATTTCTTTCGATTCACTCGGGGAAGAAAAGCGTAGTAAAAATATAAAAAAGTGTTTGTAAAATTGAGGTTATCATCGTGTAGATCCTGGCATAATCATATATCAAATAAAGTATTTAGATATTTATAAAATCGAATTGTGAATTTTTCACACCTCATTGCTACAAAAAAGATTTGCGTCATGTCTGAAAATTTTACATCTCATTAAATTGATGAAATATCATGGTTTAAAATTCAAACTTGACAAGTCTATAAACTACCTTAGTATATTTTCTTTTTATTCCCCCCTTTCAACCCCCTTTCGAACGTGAAAAACAATTCTCAAGGACTTCCCTGACAGCGAACTCGTAGATATCTGCAACTAATCCTATTTAAGTGTCATGGCAACTCTCTTGAAACACTCTTGAAAACTCTCTGTTAACTTTTCTGTTTTCATCAAAACGTCATACAGTTTTATCTGTGACAAATTCTGATGTGTTATTTTTCATATAAACATTACTAAATTATGCATTAACCCAGGGGCAGGCGACCTTTTAGTTGTGGCATGCCAAACCAATCTACCAATTGATTCAGCATGTCACACAATGGAACCTTTTTGAAACTGTTCCATTTCCGCGATAATGCATGCAGAGTTAGAGAAAAGGTCAAAATAATATAGACACTTACAGTTTTATTATATTATAATTTTACCTAATTTATAAAGATACTTTTTAACATTTAAATAAATAGCATAAAATACAGTCGACTCTCGATAATTCGTTGTGAAGGGACCAATGAAAAACTTCGAATTATCAAGAGTTCGAATAATCAAAAGGGTAGAAAAAAAACTCCAAAAATACACGAAGATAAATTTTTCTCTAACATATTTAAATTTGGAACTGTGTAAGAAAACAACAATTGTGCATAAAAAAAATTATTTTAAAAGTATGTTTTAAAGGTACATATTATATATACCGAATAAGTATCAGAGAGAAGAAAGTCCTGTATTAAAAAAATGCATTTATGTGTTAAAACAATTATTAAAACAACATATATTACATAACCAATTTTTTTTTACGAAAACATCTGTTATTTGTTTTGTTTGATGGCATTCAATCTAACTCTGTCAATAGATTTTTCCAAAATAAATGACGCTTGAAAAACGTCCGCATCAACATGATTTTAAAGGAAAAGGTTGTGTAATATGTTTAGTGATGCTTTAACTTCTGTCAGATTTATCGGAATCAACTCCGAAGGTCACCAAAGGGGCTTTGTTACAGGGGAGACAAGCAGAGACAATACGACACGAAATATGTAAGCTATAACCTATTTACTATAGGACTCTACATGATAGTGAGTTTTCGAACTGTCGAGTTTTAATAGATCACTTCGATTTATCGCGTGTTGTGTTCTGACCGGCCACGGGTTTTACTTCGAAATAGTGAGTGCACCAAAACGTATTGTTTTAGTTCGAAATAAGAGTTTTTCTAAGGGCTGCTTCGAATTAGCGACAGGTTCGTACTATCGAAGGTTTGACTTATCGAGATTCGAATGTATAACTATTTCTTCAAAAAAATATAAAAGAATTTAACGGTAGATATATGTATTTTTAAACATATTTATTAAAATAAGAAATAGACAACATAAAGTATAAGTCCCATTGCTATGAGAAATTAACTTATTTAAGAACTTTGTATTAAAAATTTGAAGGCAATTTCTTTGTCACGAAATCATATTTATCAATTTTGCTTTTTGCTGTCAGTGTTCTACGGGTATGAATTGATGTTCTTTTTTTTATTTGGAACGGTTACGGTTAGTGATAACAGACAGCAATGGAATAGTGACAATTTTATAGCAGAAACTAATTTTCAACTATCTTTCATATCTTGCAAGTGAAAAATATTCGAAGAAAATATATTGTTTCAAGACAATTGAAAGGTTGACTATTTGTAGCGAAAAAATAATATTTATCAGTAATTGTTTGTCACGAAAGTGCTGAATTTAAAAATACCAATAAACAGGAATCATTCAATAACACTTTTCCTCGAAAATCACTTTTAAGAGGGGGATAAATAGACTTTCTTGAATAAGCTTCGCAACGGCAACAAAGTGTTTTGTCAGTAGTAATATCACAGCGGTAACAAAGACATTCTATGAAGATTGTTATATTATTGGTAATCATATGAAATCGTTTACTGATGTAGAAATTGTGAAGAGGAAATTTCTTAGATACTTATAATTTAGTGTTAGTGACAAAAATAAAAAATATAAAAAGTAATAATTAAAAAAAATCAAAACAGGAGTTATAATATTTTAATCAATTTTCGTTATTTTAAATTTCGGTTGTGACGGCTGGAAGGCGTGGTTGGTTTATCACTGGCCTTTTCCACCTAAGGTTGCGGGTTCAACTCCGGCCCAAGTCCGGAAGATTTTCGAGATGCAGAAAATCGACAGCGGCCATATCGTATGATTATACGGCATGTAAAAGATCCCTTGAGTGTCTGTTTGACTTTGGCGCTCACGGTAAAATTAACTCCTAGTAGAGGTTCGCATCGTCAAAGCTCAGGTGCCTCCCCCTGGAGAGGAAACTGGGCTCCAAAATTACCTGTGGTGATTGGTATCCGCCTATATGGCGCCGCACTAAAGATTGATACCAGCTCCTGGTCATATTCTAGGTCTGCAATGGTAATCAGCAGCCCCATTGGATAAAAAACAATTTCCAATGTTTATCTTGGTCTGAAAGCATTTATCTTCCCCTTCCCCATATATCCTCAAGTTGCGGTCCGCGTGAAATAACTAACATATGTATGCGGCCCGCTAGAAATAGCTGACATAACTATGCAGCCCAGCAGAAAAATAGGTTGAGTACCTCTGGCATATACTATATGTACACACAATTTGAAGCATGGCGTGGTACTAAATTTTACATTGCAATGTTGATAAAGATACTATTGGCTTTTTTGGATTATTTTTCCATTTTCATTTCTTTTCAAGCAGCAAATTCCACATTGCCTTACTAAACTCTCCCCCCTTCATAAGTTGAATATTAATTCAAAATTTAAAGTTTTTGCTGCGAACTAATGAGCAACATTATGAGCGTCGTGTCTTGTTAAATCTTGATTGAACATGGGTTTAGTAGTTTCTAGTTTAAGTCCTGATTCTTATGAAGACATTCGTGTTGGTAAGGCGGGCTGCTGCGTGGTAAATGAAAACTTGTGATGGATATATCCGCGTCCTTTCCTTAATATAATCCTCTTGGGAAATCTTTTGTCCATCAATTCGAGTTTATTCACAACCAACCCTCTGAAGAAGAAAACTTGATTATTCAGATTAGGTCAGCTATATATAGTCTAGATTTTCAAGCTAGTGATGGAGAAAGTGAAGATATATGATAGATTGCTACTGATACTAATGGTATTATACCATTTTATCGCGTTTTTCAGAGATTCGATAGGTAAAAGAATTAAAGTGACGATTGGTCACTAAAGTTAAATTACTGTTTAGATAATTGGAATAGTAGATTTAATCCTAATATAAGAGGGTCGATATATTTAAAGACTTCTCACAATTCGCGCATCTCGTTATTTATCCACATATTGCTTAGATTGGGAACATCTTGTTTAAATGATTTGAATTATGTTAATAAATTATGTGATCAATAAATAGAGTGATTTTTAGATATGTCTAGTCTTCCTCCCCTTCTTCCTACGGCTCTAAACGGGACTGAGGTAACATTTCAACCCTTACAAACTTACTCTTATTGCCCTCCCTCGGGGAAGAGGTACCCGATCACGTGTGGAACTCATCAATAAATCCTAGATCATAGAATCTTAAAACTTTCGTGTTGGATTTTAAGAATTTTGATTCAGTTTCGAAATCTTATATCTACAATTATTCTTCGTATATAAAAGCACCTAATTGCATGATGTTACCGTTTTCCTAACCTGATCTTGGATGCATATCTATACTAAAACAGGTAATGTATGTTGTTTTTCCCTGTTTTGATATAATGCTTGTGGAAAATTGAGTTTTACAGGGAAAGTTAGCTTCCCAGCATGATTTTGAAGATTTTGGCGACCCTAGAAGATGTGAACATGGTTACTAGATTGGCGACAAATTTGACGAAAATGGTATCATTCTAAAATCATCGAGAAGTCTCTGAGCTTGACCCTTCTGGAAATTTTCATGCAGCTATGTAAGGACTGAGATGTTCTCTCAGCCCCGAATAGAGCTGTGGGAAGAAGGGAAGGATGACTAACCATATCAAAACTATTTATTGAACACACAACATATCAACACTATTCAAACAATTTAAACAAGAAGAAATGTTCTCAAACTAAGCAATATGTGTTCTAATAACGAGATGAACGAATTATGATAATACTTTAAATATCGACCTTCTTATATCAGGATTGAATCTATTATCCTAATTATATGAGCAATAATTTAACCTTAGTGACCAATCGTCATTTTAATTCTTTCCCCTATCGAATCTCTGAAATATGCAATAAGATGGTATAATACCTGATCAGTAGCAATTATCATATCTTCTCACTTTCTCTCTGGCTAGCTTGAAAACCTAGACTATATATAGCCGATCTAATCAGAGTAATCAAGTTTTCTTCTTCAGAGGGTTGGCTGTGAATTGAAACTCGAATTGATAGACCAAAGATTTCCCAAGAGGATTATATTAAAGAAAGGAAGCAGATAGATCCGTCACAGCAATGTAAAAATCGGTGGAGTTCAGAATCGAGTCAGTCCAGATTGAAATCTGCTTGTGTGTTGTCTGCGAAGATAGAGAGACTTTGACTTTCTGAGTTCTTGATGGTATAACTGTTCTAGAGAGATATTTCTGAAGCGCTGCAGAGCTTGTTTATAACAAGTACATTTTGCACTATTATAAATAATCTGTTTTAATATTTCTTTGGGAACATACATCGATTTGTCTTTGTGTAGACATTTACTCGTCCTTGTCTATTAATAAATTTGTTACTATTCAGATAATCAGAGTCTTTGTGGATGCCTTTTCTCCACTCAAATTTGGAGCAGTGTTTATGGCTCAAAGCTTGATATAAATGGTGTTGTAGGAGCCGGAATTTTTTTGTGAGCATTTCTCGCACTATCTTTCTCTGTGATCTGACAAGTTTGATGGTGAGATTAAGATGACCTAAGCTGTTTTGACCTGTCTAAAAGCTCTTCCCATTCTTTTTGAACAGTTCACACTGTTTTCAGACTCTCAAGTCGTATTAGTGGCAATAACTAATATTTACCAAGCTTCAATTTGCTTATGCAGGGTGGGGCAAATAAAAGTGGCCCGAAGAACATACAGACAGAAGTTTACAAAGAAACACGACATAGGAAAGGAGATAGTTTGCTAACCTGCTTATAATAGATGTTGAAAAGGACAACCATTCGTCTCTTGCCGCCTTTGGAACCTGGTCAGCAAGTTTCAGAAGGCATATCGAAGTTGGACTGCTGGAATGAATAGCAGCAATCTCATCAGAAGTGTTGTACTGCAGTTCTTGAAGACTAAAAGGGTTTCTATGATACATTTAAACCTTGAGGGCTCTCCAAGAAAGAAACACGACATAGGAAAGGAGATAGTTTGCTTACCTGATAGCAAATGTTAAAAATGATTGCCATTCGTCTCTTGCTACCTTTGGGCCCCAGTGAGCAAATTGCGGAAAGCATATCGAAGTTGGACTGCTGGAATAGCAGCAATCTCATCGGAAATGTTATACTACAGTTCTTGAAAACTAGGAGGGTTGCTATGATACACTTAAACCTTGAGGGTTCTCCATAAAAAGTAATCCGCACAGTTACTGATCATGAAAGATGGGTTGCTAGTTAGGGCCGAGACCAGACTGATCTCTGCTAACAGCTCTATCAGGAGTGAAGACTGTGTAAATGGGATACATGGCTAGGGGAATTTGTTTTACCGTAGTTTTCCCTCAACGAACTGCACAGCGAGAGTACCATCTTCACCTGTGCACTAATCAGCTCACACTAACACAGCTCGTATTAAGGTCGGAATCAGTTTCAATCACTTAATGTGCGTGTCACATTCTTATCCAATTGTATCCACTCTTCCGAGTCTCTTTTATTTATCTTACTCTGAATTTGTAATGTAGTGTATATCCCTACAACGAGATTAACATGAAAACATGAAAAACATAAAATTTTAATTTCGTAGAAGATTCCTTATTGTGGCATCTCCAAACATGAAAAAATGAGCCGGCCATGTTACTCAAATTTCAAAAAGGCCAAGTCAGTTGTAAGCCTGTAACTATAAAAGTCAATATGACCTTCAAGACCAAGCAGCTGTTTTAACTAAAGGAAAGAATAAGAGTGAAACTGTGAGAGAGTGGAATCTTTAATCACCCGGATTACTTCAGAAGCACGATGCACGACTCTTTGTATGCACACTTTCCCAGATTCCAAATAGCAGATAGCCCTGCCTGTTCCCTTTGTTGCAATGGTTTGGTAATGAACGCTGGGCATCTCAGATGGTCAGCGCTCTCTCCAAACAGTATTTTCTCAAGATAGTCAGAGACTCGAGACCTTTTAAACAGATTGTAAAGTGTCTATTCACGTACTTCCTACTAATCCCAGTGAGGAAAAACTTTCTTTAAATATTATTCTTTTGAAAACTTTCTCCCGATGAAGAAGATATGACTAATGCAAATCAAGCATCAACTTTCAGGTTCGAGTGAGAGAGAGAGAGAGATTAAGAGCTAATTGATAGCAGTGAGAGATTAACGTAAAGTAATATAAAGCTAGGCGAGTGTGTTCCGTGAATTAGTTGCTTAATATTTGAGATTGACGATTTGTCAATTAGATATTTAAATTGGATTAACGTCGGCTTGAAGTAGATCAATTTAGACGTATCTTAGATTATTTGGAATGTGTACAACTAAGACATTCCTAAAGTAAGTGATTAAATTTATAATAAAATTTTATTTATAACGTCTACCTCACTTTTGCTCTTATATTTATTTAAAAGTGCATTTCCTAACTTGGGTTGTTCAGGTTTGTTAGGTTGTTGAGACTTGTAAATAAATTCTGTTTGTTTTGACTATGTGGATAACGTTCTTTCTAACTCTCGTACAGCCCATCCCCATAATAGGACAGCCCATCCATCACAAGATTGCGGACTTGATCCTGTTTTAACCGCTGTACATATAACTTTTGTTCTTTTCATTTTTCTTTTTGTGTAATTCTTCCTAGTATTTCGGACTTTTCTGTTTGAATTTGTGGTAACCTTTGGTTACCCCTTACATCCGATCCCTCTTGTCTATCTGTAAACCCGGCTAGATGTGTAGGAGGAACTAAATAATCCACAGACATTATTTCCAATCTAATTTGATTTTTTAATTCTTATTAACGAATATGAAACAGACACAGCACAATTCCAATTATGGTATATAAACAATAGTAGAGTGCAGAGGGAGATACTGAAATGCGGGGATAATATTACAGACCCTCAACTGAATCTAAAACAGCTTAAATACGCTCCATTACAATTACTTCACACTCTAATAATCAGCTTCTACTTAATCAAGTGTACAATACCTGAATCCTTAATGCATCGGATCCTTCACGGGAAACTTCAGGCATTTTCTTTGGCTTGATCAAATGACGATGGCTCCACGCTCTGTAATCTTTATTTCCACTGCTTTTCAATCTTCACTAACCACTTCTCTTCACACACATCAAACGTATCAACTTCAGCTTGCCAACAACTGCGTGCCAACAGATCACTTGCTCTCTTCCCCTTTCCTTAACTTAACTTAACTTAACTTAACTTAACCTCTTACTCCACTCTCTTTCGACTCGCGAAAACCGAATTTATATAATATTTCTCATTTGCATAAATCACGTTTGGTTTCTCGATGAAGGTTGGTTGAAATAAATATTTTGTTTTAAATAGAAAAGAGAAATTAGTAGAAACGCGTATAGATCCGTCACAAATTGTTGTAATGTGTGCTCTACTGAATTACTACTGTATTTTTTCAGCTTTTGGAACACTGTATGGCGTAAGGATACTTATCTCAAGTTGCATTAGAAATAAAAAAAATCATTTGGTGTAGAGAACTGGGCTTCAAACTTTTTCGACTCGAGGAACCCTTAGAACTATAACATGCACTACATAAATTGCATTTTTTTTTTTTTTTTTTTGCACAAATTGTCGAAGTCTACGTCTATTGAAATTATCTAACATCGCTTTTCCTTCATATTTCGTGTTTTAATTTGATTTTACATTTTGTTTTTTTTAACATATGTGTTGTGTGAGAAATTTTATTCACAATACGTGAAACAAGCCCAAATCCCTTCTACCCTGTGACCCAGTTAAAGGCGTGGAAGGAATTAAAGGATCATTCGACATGGTAAAAAAGTTCCAATTATTTTATTTATCACTATAATCGACTCAAACACAAATAACACTTTAAATAGGATAGTTCAGTCAAGCAACAGAGAGAAGAGACGAGATTCGCGTTTGGGGAGAATATGTTCAATAATGCGGCTCTACCTTAATATTACTTTGCACAGAGCTTTCGTATTTAATGTCCGCCTAACTACTTTAACACTGTAAACATCAACTTAATATAAGGTGACAGTACCTGAACTTTTTTATGCAGTCTTCTACTAAATGCAATTTAGCTGTAACAATTCTTGGAAAAATCTTTTACTGGGACTTGAAACCAATTATGGTAATCTTCACCTTTTAAATATCTTGTCTCTTCTTGTTAGCTAAGCTTCTGACTTTCTAATTTTCTGTTTATCTATTTTCTTCACTGCCTATTCACTAACTGTTCACTATTCTCTTCACTTTTAATCCACTCACAATTTCACTAACTCTAACTCGCGACGTAGGAATATATATATAATAAACTTAATTTGCATAACACGTTTCCTCCTTTAGGAGAAAATTGGTAATTTTTGCTGGCCCAAAAGAATACCCAAAAGGACTGTGAGTAGAAGGTTGCGTATAGAACCGTCACATACATTATTCTGAGTAGCATTAGAATGTTTATAGATATGTGTGAAAAACTACAGTGTATTCTGCATGAACTTTTGTGACCTAAAATTAGAAGCTGTTCTTGCTTAAGTTTTGGTTTTAATATTGAATTTGTTGACTTATAGATCGTGAGAACCCAGGGCTCCGTGGAACTCAAGTTTGAAGATCACTGGTGTAGAGGCATATATAAGAAAAGTTCATATATTAGATGTGGTGCACTTTATAAATACTCCAATATTAACCTATTGAACAAATGGTTATGATTGTGTGTGCCTGTTCTTTGCTGTTTCATATAAATTTAAAAATGGCTAAAATCAATTCAGGATGTTTTTGGACTATTATGGATTATTGTTGTTGAGTCCTTCCCTAAGGGAAGGAATGAAAGTTGTCCGAGCCTGTGAGGCAGGTTAAACTTCTTAACGATAGATGGCGACACCACTTATCTCCACTTCCATAATTTAGGCATAGAACTGGAAGGGAGGGAAATATTCTCCAGCTCCCTGCACTCGTGGCTTCTGCTGCAATCACCCACAAGACTTTCGGACCCACTGATTTAACCGTTCTCCGTCTGTACTCGGTGGTATTTGGTGGCATCGGGCATCGAACCCAGGCCCTCCGGTCTGGAGTCCGATGCTCTGACCACTAGGCTACCCACGGCCTGTATGCATTATTGTACATGAAACTATCATCTCTTTTAAAGTGAAAGCTCAGAGGGTGTAATAAAATGATATCTGTGAGGTAAATTAAATAGAAATTAGAGAAAGGGGAAGTGACTTAGGTTAAAGATAAAAACATATAGCTATAAAAAATAACGCATCCTTGATAATATGAAATAATTACTTTTTATTTTGTAATATCAATTTTTTGAACAAAAACATATGTGAGCATTTTTCGAATTAACACCGTAAGATACTATTTGAATCCAATCAAATTTGTTTCTGTAAGAGTCACAGTGTGTACCTCCTCAGTTGTTGTGGCAATCAGCTTATTTGTTGCATCTGGCACGCAAATCCCTTCCAGCGGATGTCTCAGCAGCTGTTAGAAGCCACTCGCTTCCGTAAATGATGGCTAACTTCCATCCATGCTCAGCAGTAAGCATCTCAATTGACTTCAAGTAATCAAGAAATCCGTCTCTGATAGCTCTAAATTTGGAAGTTGGGTCACTTTCCACAACGGACGCCCTGGCACGCTCCTCAAAGAAGTTGGCGTACCGTGTGGCGAGTTCTTGGGGGTTATTTAGAAGTCCCTGAGAGTCGGTGTAAACGGCGCCCACGTTGGCATACAGTCTAACCATTACCTCTAGAGTAAAGACATCGAAGGCATACATGGGACGGGTAGCAAAATCAGCCATTACCTCTGGTTGGGTTGCTCCCAATGATGCCAACACATTTATAAAATCCCTAGAAAAATAAAGTTGTTAAAAAAATAAAATACATAATATACATTAAATATTTTTTGTTCAAATGGGTTGCATTTTGGCACACAATTCCTTGCAGACACTGCAAGTCCCCAAGTGCGAGAGCCATTTCAGTAGTGGCCCTAGCTAGGGGAGGCTCTCGCTACCAAGTTTTGAAGCTTGAATTGATTTTAATTCAAGCTGTCATTGGATGTTTAATATTGCGGAGAGTACCAGAGCCAAACTGATGCCCAAGAGAGCTTTTACATGCCACAAAAAGATATGACATGCCAGCCTAAGCTTTTTGGATACAGAAAATCTAACGACTCCAACCGGGATCGAACCCACAATGGGATTACGAGGTGGGCCTGCTATCTCTAAGTCAATGAGTCAATTAGATATTTAATATGGAGTGAACCCAAAGTCTTGCTCTGATCATTAAAATTCACAATAAAATAACTATCTACAGTAGAACGTCGTTCATCTGAATCAATTGGGACCAGACATTGTTCGGATACGCGATCAATCGGATAACTGAAAACCGAATGCGATCCATGCATATATGAAACCAGACACCATATGAGTATTGAAAATTATCACATGCGGGAAACGCGCTTGAAAAAAGAGCAAAATAGGTGCAAAATGTCATACAACCGTTATTGTGGAAAATAATCACTTATTTTGTGCTGTACCATTGTACATCTTCGTTTTTTCGCTGTATGGTCTCTGGTACCCTTGCTACTTTTGTTGTGGTCCTCGTCTTCATCCGTTTCATCGTCGACAGGATCGGATTCTTCTTGCACGGAAAGCACAATTTCGTCATCCTTTAGCATTTGAAATCCACAGTCTTCTGCATCGCTCCACTTTCTCCCTTCGCGAAACGGTTCAATATTCCAAGTTTTGTCTCTTTGTTCAAGACGTTGCGCTTCCGTTTTGAATTCGAAGCCATATTAGTTCACAACTCAACAAAAGTATACACCCCCTCACTTGGAAACAAGTTAACCTAATATTCCGCACAGATGTTTACCAAATCACATAACTGCAATTCCTCAAATATCCCTCACCGTGGGTTTTCCCGTCACTTTTGGCCTCACGTGGAACAACTTTTGAGCATTGCACTGTTCGAAAATATATTCATAAAAAGTACATACAGTTGACAAAAAAAAACTGTTTCGGATATTTGACGCTTCGGATAGTAAACGTTCGGATAAACGACGCTCTACTTGGACTAAATACTGCCCTATCCAATGTTACAACATTGGATAGGGCAGTTTTACAAGTTTTATTGAGCGGCATATAGCATAAATGCTCCTTCAAGAGGGTCATATTTGAGGGCTCCTTCCTCGGGGTAATATTTGTAAGAAAGACTTTATTTTTTGCCGAAATGACGTTGATTCCAGGAAAAGTCCAAAATTTGCTTTGGTTTCATGAAACGAAATCTCTCATTTATGTTTAGTGTAAACTTCGTCGTTGTCAGGGAAAAAATTGATTTTTCAATTTTAGTATTAAAAAATAGTGCAAATTTTTCTGAATCTAAAAATGTATAAAACTTATATGTTCGTTGATAAAATAACCTTAAAGTATGAAAAATTAGCAAGCTCTGGTGTCGTCCTCGTGTAGCTCGTGTAGCTAAACAGTGTGACGTTAATATTCACTCACTCACTCATTTTCTATAATGGTGTCTCAATAGAATTGCTTATATAAAAATATAAACATTTTGAGATGCCGCTCTTAATTTCTAAAAAAAATATATTATAATTTCATTATTTAATATTTTTTTTTTATCCACCTTTTCTAAAATTAGGAGATTATACAGAATTTCCCATGATGGGGGGAGACAGATTTAATGCTGATACTTCGTAATTTTCAGTTTTCAGACGTGAACTAATAGCCATTGACGCGGGACTTGAGGCCATTCTACGAGTATCTAAGAAGAAATTACGGTGATCTTTGGATTCCCTCCGATAGCCGTAGTTCACTTCAACACCTTTATAAATGGTTCATAGTTGGCGGTAAAACCAGTGTCTCTATCTTACACAAACTAAACCATATATCGCTACACCATGATATTCATTTTCAGTGGATCCCATCTCAATTCGAACTTTATGGCAATGAAATAGCGGACAAACTGGCAAAGGAAGGCTATAGTCTTCCAACTCCCTCTACATCCGCCCTTACACATATCTGGAATTACACTCTTTAAAAAAAAAATCTCAAAAATTTGGTTGAGTGGAGAGTACCTCCCAATCATCATTGGTATGCGGGTAAAAGGCCCGGATTGACCCTAGCTCTCAAGTGTAATAGATGTTCCCAGACTACACTTTCTCGTCTTGCTAGTGGTCATATGAAGTGCCTTTCATTGTCAGAGAACAAGAAGATCTTTTCCATCTGTGCAAGGTGTCAAGATCACCAGGCTTCCCCGGAGCATATAATGCGTTGCATGGATCTCACAAGCAAAGATATCTACATAGATCCCTTTCTTGTGCTGGATTGTTTGAGAGTCAACGATTTAATTGATCTTGTCTGACTTCGTCAGACTCTGGAGGATTAGCAATAACACAACAACACTTTTTTTAACAATGAGATATAAACACTTATGGATCCTATTAGAATTTCTTAATACTTGTCTATAACGGGAACAACGTTAATATGAAGGGACTATATTCGTATTAATTTTAAAAAAAAATAGTTTAATCGCGCAGTTAGTTTTTTAGATATATAGGAGAATTAAGTGTCGTATGAGTCATTGACAAAGAAGAGCATTTTTGAATGAGGATTTGAGAAGATGAGCTTCAGATTTTCTTAAAGCAGTGGCGGGCAAACAGTGGCCCGACGAGACAGTCAGATCGCCAAATATGGAGAAAATGTTCTTTGTATTTGGGTCGACATATATTTGTATATATAAGCAAAGGTTTTCTTACATAAAGATCAACAAGTGTAAATATATAGATGCAAGTTGGTTGATATTAACTTGTAGGCTCTGGTGAGAGTTTAAACAAGCCATTTCACTCCTAATTTCAAAAGAATTGTAGAAAAGTATGGTAGGGTGCATTTGTCTCAAACCGATACCAAAAATAAATGTGCTTGCAACTATCGATGACATGGAATTAGCGCTTTTAATGAAATGAATAAAACTGCTGCTACATAATTTAACTTTATTGATTTTTATAATTCACTCGCTGGTATACCCGTTCTTCGCACGGGTGATTTGGAAAACTAAACAATACAGATTGTGAAGGATAAAGAAGTTTTCAATGATTTGATTTTACATGAATTGCAAATGTAACAAAAAAGTCTTTTTGCATATCTCAGCTACATAAAAAGCCATTTTTGTTAAATTTTAAACCTGAAGGTCTAATAGCTGATAAAAATAAATTTTTCTATTTATAACGCCCCGTAACTCTCTTGTGGTTCGATTTTTGAAAACACCTTCAGCTGATCTCTTCTCAGCAAAAGTAACACACTCTTGCAAAGTTTGTGTGATTAACGCTTAAAATAGTGTAAATAATTAATAGCTGGATGTGTAATACATTAATATTACTTTCTGTTGTACTTAATTTACATTGAAATTGTAATATTCGCAAGCAACGCCATTCTTAACATTACAATGGCAAATTAAAGGAAACATAGCAAAATTTTGGTGGTAGAACCAAGTTGGCATCATTTTTGGCTGCATTTCGGGGGCTGCAACAAAGACGACAGCACAAGCACCTTCTCTACAAAAAAAAATACAAATACAGTGGAACGTCGTTTATCCGAACGTTTATTATCCGGAGCGTCAAAAATCCGAACCAAAATCCGGATACGTTTTCCAACAGTGCAATGCTCAACAGTTGTTTCATGTGAGGCCAAAAGTGACGGGGTAAAGTTAATTTGAGGAATATTTCAGTTGTGTGATTTGGTAAACATGCTAATTGATCACGAGATTATGTCTTCCGTGCAAGAAGAATCCAACCCTGTCGACAATGAAACGGAAGAAAACGAGGACAACAACAACAACGAAAGTAGCAAGGGTCCATTAAATTCTGACGTGTTTCTGCGTTAGAGACATCTATGGAGTGGTACGAACAACAATCAGAGTGCTGTTCTACTCAACTACTGCTGCTCAAGAGAATCTGACACCTTGTAGTGAAAAAAAGAAGGTGTACATTGCTACAGCGAAAAATAAGTGATAATTTTCCACAATCAATGTAAAAGGGCGACATTTTGCATCTATTTTGCTTTTTCTTCAAGCTTGTTTCTCGCATGTGATTTGTATAGTGTCCAGTATCACATACTGCATGGATCGCATTTGATTTTCGGTCATCCGAACCATCGGGTATCCGAACGGTGTCCGGTCCCAATTGATTCGGATAAAATACGTTCTACTGTATATTTGACCACATTAAATAAGATGATAAATCAAATTTCTGCCCACGATTTAAAGAATTTCTTAAAGCGTTATTAATTTGATATAAATTTTTTCATTATTCCATTACGTTGTGTAAGTACCTGATTGGTTATTTAGTGATTATGTGAATAAGTTTTAAGTGATTGTAAACAAGTTGAAGATATGATTTTATGTAGCTTTACAGACAAGTGCAGTACGGAAGACAACAGGACATTACACATTTCTATAAAAAAAGTAGCCAATTTTTGCAAAATCGGCTACTTAAATTTAGTTATAGACAACTTTATGCTTTCATAAAGTATTATTCTGAGGTGTGTCTCTGATCAGGTAAATTTCTGTGTATAACATATTCATTGAATTTCCTTTTCATGTAATGAAGGCTCTACGCCTTCATAAAGTACATACTTTTCCTTTGTTTAACGATATTTAACCCTTTCGTGCCTAACGGGACACATACGTCCCAAGCAAATTTCAAAAAATCTTTTTGGGACAGAAATGGTTTTCTGTCTAATTGGAGACTTTCCCACCAGTCCTGCCAATATTTTTTAAAGTATTTTCACTCACAGAAAATAGATGGCACTACCGTACATAATGCAATTCCAGCGTTTTTGAAGTGTTGTAGCAGCTCAGTCTATACTGTGCGAACGTATAAATTGTATAATTTTGGAAAATACCGCCTATTTTCGATTAAATTTTGATTGATCCATAAATCTAAGGCCAGATAAGTTACTCACGAAGCGGAATACCTCTAACAAACTGGTAAGTGGCAAAGTTTTACTTTCGTTTTTATTATTGGGACATATGTGTTCCTCTCGTCTCGGATAGTGGGAACACATTGTCCCAACAGTCCTATGTGATCATGATGCTAAGTAATTGCCACGAAGCTAAATACGCAAAAGTAAATCGCACCATGAAAGATGTAAGCAAAGAAGAATTTGAGTGCCCTGTGGCAATCGAATTCTACAACAAAATCATGGGAGGTGTAGACCTTGCAGACAAAATGGCAAATGTCTGTGGATTAGATCGAAAATCTTGCAAGTGGTAGGAAAAAGTATTTTTTTTTGCCTATTGATGAGCGCAGTGGTCAACTCATGGATTGTATACTGCAAACTCAAACATCGACCCCCCCCCCTTCTTGATTTCATTGTACCTCTTGCAGAAGCCTTGATGGCGTCCGGAAAGCTCAATGCACAATATCAACACCGTAGAGAAACTAGACGGCCATCCAAAACATCAGTAAGCTTACTCAATGTTGGTGACCATCTGCCAGTAACAACAAAAACACGACGGCGGTGCGTAAATGTGCACAACAAAAGAAGGAATCACGCACTAAAATAATGTGCACGATATGTAATGTCCCATTGTGTATTGATTGTTTTAAACCATACCATTCATAACTAAATTTTTATGACTAGAAAATCATTGGTTTTTTTTTACAAAATTACTCATTGAAGGCTACTGGGACACATATGTCCCAGGGGTCAGGACTGATGGGACATATATGTCCCAGGAGTCAGTACTGAAGGGACATATATGTCCCGATCCTAAATCAGTGTTTAAAATTTTCCTAAAAATATAGCATCTTAGTTTTGGCATTCTATAATGTGCCTTACTCATAGTTTATGCTACCAAAATTGTTCTGTTTTAAGAAAAAATTCGTCGCAAAAGGGTTAAACAGTCAATTTTCTGTTGTATTTTCATGAAAATAATGCATGCATTTGAAGTATAATATTTACTGAGAGAAAACACTGGTACTTATTCTTTTTCAATCCCATTCTCGATAAACCGGTATTTTTAAACTCGCCCATCTACTGTATTGAAATAATTTATAGATTTTGTGTATGTGTTTCAATATTATATATTCTTCAGCACTCGTGACTCAATTTTACTCTAACGACTTTCTGCTTAAAATCAAACTTACCCGTAGACTTGATTAGCGTACGCAGAGGCTGGTGATTGACTTATGTCGAACAGGTTTGTCAAAGTGTTCGAATCATACACCTTTTGAACAAAGGTACTAACGAAGGTGTCTTGGTTAGCTCTCTGCTCATCAGATTGGAGATCAACTGTGTAAGCTATGCTTTGACGAAATATGGTTCCATATATATTTGCCTGGCAAATCACTGTCAAGGAAAAAAATGTAAGAATAAAGCTAACACAATATTACATAATTTATTTATTAAAATTTTTTATTGCTGCCTAATTTATAAAAAAGGCATAACTGGTATGGTTTTTAGACCTTTATTCCATCATTTAATGCAGGTATAATGCACACCTCTTTTTTGCGAAGAAACCTGAAATGTACGTGGTCAATGCTCTTATCTTTTAAAATCGTTTATTCGTAGCATTATTCAAGCTTTGGAAAAAAGTAGCATACTTCTAGAACTACAACCCAAAAAAGTTCATAAGGAATGTCGTTTCTTTTAATAAGCTTTTAATATTTCGATATATGTAGAAGTTTAATTTTTTTTCTCATCTTTTTCTTTATTTTTAACGCTCTCCATTTTAAACTCGGCGTATAACGCGCATCCGAACATTTCGAACTAATTTTTAGTCTTTAAAGTTCACGTTATACGCCGCATTTTACGGCATATAAGAGGGGTGATAAAAAAAGTTACAAGTCAAATAAAGAAATATTTATCAACAACAGAGGAAAAATACAAAAAAAAGAAAGAAAAAAAGAATTCATAGGCATACGTGCCTATCACATTTCGACATAATGACCAAGTCTATTTAGGCATTTATCAGAACGCAGAACCAACTTGTTTAACCCAACTTGGTAGAAATCAGGTTCCTGTTCTTTGAGCCAGGTCTCGGTGGATATTTTCACATCACTGTCTTAGAATATCGCAGCACATCAGAAACGATATGCTGCACGCTACCATAGAACAATCCCAGCTCTGACGAGATTTCACGCTCTGACCCGCCGATCATTTTGAATCAGTTCTACAATTCGTGCCGTGTTGATTTCTGTCGTTGAAAAATTTTAGTCGGCAGCTCCCTGACATATTGCGGTTTTCGACATTCTGTTTATCTGATTGAAAAGAGTGACACCATTTCGCTACATGTTGTCTGCTCATTCTTTGCCCATAAAAATTGAATCACGGTTTGTGCACTTCCAAACGAGACCAATTTTCTAAACATCTTGCCATTTCCATCATCCCGAACTCTACGAGAGCTTTCACTACATATCCGCAAATCAGCTGTATGAAAAGTAGTGCCAGTGGTTTCCACTCTGGGGAAAAAAATCTTTCCGCAATATGTAGTTTTCAAATGCTGAGGCTTGTAAACTTTTTTTCTGATCATCTCTCGTATATATATGTAGTGTGGCTGAGTGGAATTCTTTATCTACTTAATTTAACTTCCTCTATTAATTTGTGGATGATGTAACGGTCGTTGAAATGATGGAGTAGGTTTGTTGATTTATACACATTTATTTTCGGTAGAAAAACATATCACATACCTGAACACATAACACAAATACGGCACACCTGCGTTTTACATAAGGAGGACAAGAAGTATGTATTTTCCAGGGATCTTCGGTATTTATACAAAATGGCAACCAGAAGTTCAAAAACTTACATGACTTTTGAGGACGTCGCTTCTAATTGTTCCAGGTAATTGGATGATGTACATTATATAATTATTAATTTAAAAAAACACCGAACTTTTAATTTCGAAGAGATAAGTTTATATTGTCTTTTTTTAGGCGGGTAACTGACAAATACTTATTTACGCAAAGTCCCGGATGGTCCGGACAATTACAAATTCAAAAACTTGAAAGCTGGAATTAAATGGATTTATTACTTATACTATATATATATATATAGTACAAAATTATACAACTAACAAAGCTAGAAGATAAAAACAGATTATAAGAGACATAACTATAAAAAATGGTGGAAATGTATATTGTACAAGATTTAAATAAACGTATGTATAACAGGAAACAGAGATAGAACTTTAAAATGGAAGAAACCAAAAGAGTCATTAGACTAAAATGGCGGCCTATTATGATTTCAAAAGCTGTTGCTAAATTAGGACCAGCAAATTAGGGTAAAATATACTTTATGAATCCACCCTCCCCGTACAGCAGAAATTTTCGACATAATAGAAAAAAACCGAACCATATTGAATAGTTAGGCCTAAAACTAAAACACGTGTATTTTGCAACAGACAGAAAAATAAAATAAAATTAAGAAAGGAAAGGTTTTATACAAAGAGAGATGAATATAAAAATAGCTAGGTTATAAAAAGGGCCCATGAAAGCAATTCCATAATCCTACCAACAACACACAAACTAGAGAAATACCAAACCAACTGATCAAGAAAGTTTCACCCATGGCCATTTAATGAAGCTGATTTTGTAACTGATAACTTCTTTTCCTTTCATCCAGACCATGAGAAGACTTGACGGCTCGATTCCATTAACTCAAACAGAAAACCTTTTACTCTGGATTTAGTTGGAATGAAGAATAATATCTGAGACTCGACTTGAAAAAGTAAATTATCAAATACAAATAAGTATATTTTTTGACATATTCGCACAATCTTTTTCCTCTATAAGTAATATTCAATACTATTTCTGCTTTCACCAACTAGTTTACAATTCATCTTCAGATTAAAATTTTGTAGCATTAGTATATTATTCTTAGTCTTTACCACGTATATCAATACAATGTATGACAATAATTTATACAATGACTCTTGCTGAACTCGACTTTTAGCTTTTTCTTCTACTTTACAGTAAACTTTGTTATGAAAATAGTGTTTTTAGTTGGTTACGAAGTTTCAAAACAGATCGATATTGAAACAGTGATCATGTTTATTCCACACGCTCAAAGTAATAATAGTAAAGGAATAATATATTTAATTTTTTGATTCTTTTGGTGACATATTGAAGGTAAATACAATCGGAATGATGATTTTAAAAAAGCGTATTGGAGTAATGTTTTAAAATTTAGTGTCAGTTGAATTAGAATATATATATGTGTGTGTGGCCGCGGTAGCCAAGTGTTCAAGGTATCGGATTATGGCTAGCGTGTCATGATTTCGAGCCCAGTACCACTGAAGACCTGCCATGTAGGGGTGCGATGCACGTTAAATCTGTCGAGAGCTCAAACATCCTCCCGTGGGGTGGGGTGGTACTAAGGATAAGGGAGTGCCAGCTCAGGTGTCGTCCGCTTCACTTGACAATGGTTCAAAATTATGCGGTCCGTCGCCAATAGCCCTCGTGTAGCTAAACAATGCGACGTTAATATTCACTCACTCACTCATATATATATATATATATGTATATAATTGTTTTAAGAATATTATTATAAGAAAAAATTATTTAAAATCAATTTTATTGGAAAAAAATGGAAAAAGTATAACACATTTCCGAAACAACATTCTCCTTTCTCCTTCCATCGATGATATGAAGGCGTCCGATACCATCTGCTGATATGCATAAACAAATCATAAAACTATGTAGGTACTTCACAGTTGTATAGATGCAGTCCGGATGTAGCATTTCTCCAATTCTACGATTTAATATTTTCGGCCATCACATCCGAATAACACACCAATGTTTTAGTTTCATCCTTCTATATAATTTATGACCACTAATCATTTGTCCAATTAGTGCATTCCTTTGACCATTGTAGTCCTTTTCAGCACTGCTGTAAATTGTGGCAAGGCCTTTTTCGTGGATTTCTACCTCTTAGTTTAACATCTAAGATTAACATCTTCCGATTGTTTTTGAACAGACAGAAAACTTAGCATTATTCAGATAACTTCTGATGACCGTTGATGAATTCTTTTATCTTGGAGACATATTATTTTTGTTCTTCTGTCATAAACAGATGCAGCAAACCCTTTTCAGCCTTAGCATGCTTTGTTTTTTATTAAATTTGTTTCCAGGATATCTTAAACAAAACCTCCAAACTCCAGATGTAATCACTGAACCACATACCAGTCTTGCACACAAGTTTAACATAGAAAATACCACTTTCTCGTCACACATCTCATTCTAGATGTCCAATCTACTCTTGTATTTGATGTCATTGCTTCTTCACCAAATATCATCGTTGTCCTGGCCAGGAAACAGTCTTGACCTCAATCCTATCGAAAAATTGTGACACCGTTGTTAACCTCTCGTCCGAATGAGGTATCCAAGAAAAATAAAAGGAAATAAATTGAGGCTATAATTGTTTTCTGACGTCATGTAATAACAAAGGAAGAGCTTAAAGCTATTTTCTGTGCAATGAAACATCGATGTGAAGCTCAAATAAAATATAAAGGCTACCCCAGTAAGTACTGATAACCCATTGCTATCGTCATTATCTAATGTATATCGATAGTTATTCCAACTTAACTTTTTTGCAATGCAAATATTTGAATTTTGTTTTCTGTATTGAATTCAGTATGTTAAATTCTCTTAAAGATGTTATGCAAGACTTTGCATTTTGTGTAATGTAACAATTTCTATATGGCTATAAATTTAAAAAACGTTAGAATTCTTAAAAATGTCTGCAGTTTTGGCCACCACTGCAGAAGTCCTAGCTATATATCTTCTTCTATTGACACGATAGCCCTAGGTCTTCTCAAAAACCTTCTTCCATTCCCCTACTTCTTAGCAGCAGTTCTCTAATTAGTCACAGTCGCTATTAACTAGCTATATATACGCCGAATATTATTATAGAATTTTATATATTCATATTCCGTTTCAACTCTAAAACACTATATATATAGCAGTAAATAATTCAAAAGAAGACTAATAAATCCCAAGAATCCTAAGATCAGACCGGAAGAACCAAGAACATGGAACCATGACAAACCAAAAAAGAGAAATGTAGCTAGAGGGGAAAACTATTATGATTTCTCGAGCTGTCACTGGTTTAGGACAGTGAAACAGGATTAAACAATGTTTTGTGAGATCTCAACCTTCTCCTGCAGCAGAAATTATTTCTACATAATAGCTCCCAGTATAAACCAAGGCAAAAGCCTAAAACCCACGTGGGTGAATATAACAGCAATAGAATAGAAATTGCAATATTAAATTACCATAGGAATCCGGAAGAAATAGACAAATATAAATATGTATAAACAAAAATATTTGCAAGAGAAGTTAATAATGAATATAACCATAATTAACAATAATGCAAATGAGCAAAGAAACTCTAATCTTACCCGATGTATACAGATTCCACAAATGTACTGACTCAATGCATTAAAAAAACACAGCAATACTAAGAATAAAGGCGCCATCTATATATATTTTTAGTAACTAAACTTAATATAAGCATATATTAAGAATATTATACACTATAGACTAAATATATTAAGAAATATAACAAGAAAATTATATACTATAAAATAAATAGAAATGAATACTTAAAATAAAAATAATTAAATAGCTATAACTTTGATGACATATATTTATAAATAAAATTAGCTGGATAGTTATAGTCTAGGCAACTTTGAAAGAATTTTTTATAATTATTAATAGTTTTACTGTTTTTCGTCTAATAATTATGATTTAGCGAAGAACGTTTTCTGTAATTCACACTAGTAAAATCGCTAATAGTTATTCCAAAAATCAATAGCAATACTTACCAGGTGTCAAGTACACAAGATACAAAACTGTGAAAGATATCATACAGGATTTTAGAGCTACAGAATTCATATTTGAAGTTGTTGAATATAACAGCCTGCTTATACTCTATGGAAAATTGAAAATGTTGTGTTCTTTTTATAGAACCAGATGTATTTGAACACCCGGAGAGAGAGGTATTACCATAATTCGGATTAATGAGTTATCATATGAAATTATTTACTTTATACATCGTTGAGTTTGTAATATTTAAATTCTTAAGCTTTTGATTCCAGATATGTGAAAATTTAAGGAAGGCTAAAAATAATGTGCCCTTTTTATAGAACGTTTACCGCGATATTTGAGCAGCTTAAGTAATATAGTCAGAGTTCACGTTAATGAATCATCATGTGAAAATACTTGTTTGATTTCGCTTAGGCTGTAGGAGTTTGTAATATTTGAACATTTTAGGTTTTGCATTTCAAATAAGTCTTCTTTGGTGTTGGTAAGGATGGAATTTTTTGGAATTAATTTTTCACTCTACTCGCGATGTGTTAGATTTCTGAAATATAGTATGATTGCGTATTGTAAATGAATTTATAATATTTTGATTACATTTTAATGTATTTAGAACGGACTCATCTATTAATAAAATGATTGTAATTAAAATTTATTTCCGAATGACTGAGTGCATTTTATAAGCGTGAGGAAATACGTCAAGTCGTGTTATATATATCCGATGAAAATTTTAAATGATTAAAACGATATTCTTCAAGAAAAACTGTAAATAATTTTATATGTATTGAAACTAAATATTTTAAAAGAAAAACGACATACATATATACATAAAGGTATACGATTACCCTAAAATTGTGGATTTGCGAAAAATTAGCACATTTTTTATGATTTTATCGTATAGACCCTCTTATTAGCTTTATAAAAATACCAAATTTATTATTTTCTGGTATCTAGAACAAAAACTATTTTAGTAAAACCAGATGCCATTACTTTAAGCAAGATATGTCATACTTTAAAACGCGCTTTACTCGAAATATGTTTTTTGAAAATGCTCAAATGGGGAGAGCGATTGCTCAAAAAGCTTTGAAGATAATTAACTGAATTTTGTGTGTATGTTCTGTATAATAGTAGAAGTGTTTTAACCTTCAGATTTATCAATCACTGTTTTATTACAAAATTTATAGTCCTTTATGTGAATATAATCACTGTTTTTGTAAGCAATTTCATATAATTACTAAGATAAAGTGCTCTAGGTTTTGAAAATATTAAAATATCTCTTATCCTGAAAGTCATTTCAAAAATGAATAACGTAGCATTACATTAGAATTGAAAATTTGTTCACAAACTTTTGGTACAGAATGGGCCGCGTTTATGTTATTTTTTATCAAAAAAAATTACCCAATTTAATTATAATAATTTTATTTTCTTTTCTTAAATTTAGCATATTTTTCTTAAAATGTATTAAACAAATCTAAAAACAACAACAACAAAAAATCCCCATATCTCCATTTTTTTAAAAAAAAAAAAAGTTGTTGCAAGTAGTCAGATATATCCATGAATATCCAATAGCCATGAATGACCGATCAATATTTCATAAAACTTTATCTTAATAATTATAAAAAAAAAAAACAAATACACACTTCAGAGCTAACTAAGAACTGAATATGTGCATTTGTTTAATTAAATATCTTAAAACATTTTAATAATAAAAGTGTTGAATTTTGCACACATGGATATATATATATATATCACCAAAAACAAATATATAAAAGTGGGAGAGTTTTTCTATTCTTGCGAATTATATTTTTAATTACATGAGTTATCAAAATGAGATTTAGTATTTGTGCTTTGGGAGAATCCGTTTTGAAGTTTTAATTTCATTCATAATAGTATCATAAAAAGCACGCACAACTTTTAAATCTTGGCCAAATCCATTTGCTCTTCAATGAATAATTCACAACTATAGAATTTTTGCATGAATTTCACAATTCTTTCTTGAAATGATTTGTTACTGCATATATAATGTCAGTCTCATTGTCGCGCGGTAGAAAAATAATTAATTCATTTTTATCAGGCTCTTTTCTGACAGTTAACCTGAAATGTGGGCGTGGTAGTTGCTGTCCAGCATCAAATATCGCTCCATAACTTGATAAAAAATACAGGTAAAGCTTTGAAATTTTGCAGGGATGTTTATAAAGATTCGAGGTATCAAATAAACCAATAAAAAATTTTCGACAGTTTAATGAAATTTTTTAGGGTACCATATCGTCTTAATAATAAGAAACAGACAAAAAGGAAATGGGAACATATTATCTAATGTTTAAGTAAAGGAAGATATTAGTTTATTTTTATGAACTCTGCAAATGGTTTTAGGGAAAAGTTTCGTTCTCGGTACGGCACGTGTAGGCTTTTAAAACATTCTATTTCTAGAAATCGCGAATAAATCTGTCAGAAAATTCAAGGTCTCCTCCTTTTCACGAGGAAGGCAGACTGCATCAAATTTCAAATACTGAAATGTCCCTATATTTAAACAGCGTTTATAAGGCCTTCAACATGGCAAAAATGTACTTTTAAGAATGGAGGAAAGCTTAGATTCTTAAGAGCGTCATAGGATTTTGTAGGTTTATTTATTCTGTGGTTTTTGAATTTTTATTTTTTCTCATGATGATGCTCTTATAGAGCTGCGAAATCTGATTCCAATTAGAGGATTTTCTTACAACGCGTTCTTCAATCTTTCCGAATATATTACCTTAAGAAATGGAAGGAACGCTGAAAATTCAAATGAAGATTATGAATATAAAAATACCTTTAAAATGTTGAAATAAATAAAAAATGAAAAATGTTCAATAATTCAGCGTTTTTATTTAATATCAAAAAAGTCTTCAAAAAAAGAAAAGTTCAAATCTTAGAAAATGATTTCTACTTGGAGAGATCCTGCAACAAAAAAGAACTGAAATTTTAAATATACAGATATATGCATTTTACTAATTTTTTGGAAGTGAAAATTTCTTTAGCGGCGTTTGGTACTTTTTGGTAGGGGAAAATCTTATGGGTTCGCGTCATCGACATGCTCTGACTAGCACACGCGCAGTGTGCTGTTCGCTTTAGAAACTTTTTGGATGGATGAAATCTTGTGCGTTCGCGTCACCGACATGTCGCGACATGCTTATAGCAGTATATCTATGCGTTGCTCGTTGCGATTCCGAGAATGGGCAATGCATTTTAATGGTTACCGTTTATATTTCGCCTGGAAAATCTATGAGATAGATACAACAATTTTTATTCGAAAATTTGATGATTTCTTCAAAAGAAGGTTCTGATATACTCGAAAAAAGATTTGGCAAAAAATATGATGATGTACCGATGATTTTAAGTGGAGACTTCAATACTAACTTTGCAGATGATAAAAAGTCTACCACTTATTGAATTTCTAAATGAAACACTTAATTTAAATATGTCTAATGATCGAAACTTCAGTACTACAAAATATAAAACGACGATCGATGCGGTTTTTACGCGATAGATAAATTTGTGAATCAAACATTTTCCTTTCTTACTTTAGTTGCCATAAGCCTATTGTATCTTTTTTAGAACAAAATGAAATAAATGAAAGTTCAAAAAGTCTAAGTATTGTTGAAATTAATGATAACAATGATGCAAACAATTACAAGAATGTTAAAAATCAAGTACATTGAAATTTAAGTATATACAAATACAATCCATAAGTAATATATGATTGTATATTAATTGTTATTTCAATTGAATTGTATTTATATTTTGTCATGATCTTGTACAGCCCGTAATACATTTGAATAATAAAAACCATATAAATATGCATTTAGTTGTTGCTCGGAGTGTCAATAGATGTGAAAACCAGATTGATGTTGATAATTTTAATTCAAACATTATGAAATTTCAAATTTTAATACTACTACTCTAAGCTTTCACTTCTATCAGCAGTTTCTATAACTACCAATTAAAAAAAAAACCGTAAAACATTCGACTCTCGATAATTCAAGCTTTCGAGGATTCGAACCTCTTGCTAATTCGAAGTATATGCTCAGCCCCTAAAAAAACTCATAATATTTGGAACTAAACAATACGTTTTGGTACACTCAATATTTGGAAGTAAAATCTGTGGCTGACTGGAATAGAATACGCGATAATTCGAAGTGATCTTATAAAACTCTCGACAGTTCAAACACTCATGTAGAGTCCTGTAGCACAAACAGGTTAGACCTTACGTATTTTGTGTTCTATTGTTCTCAATTGTCTCCCCTGTAACATAGTCTCTTAGATGACCATTGGAGTTGACCCCGATAACTCTGACAGAAGCTACAGTGTCAAACAAACTACACCACTTTTCCCTTGAAAATCATGTTGATGACATTTTTCAAACTTCATTTATTCTAGAAAAGTTTAAGTGCCATTAAAAAAAACAGATTTTTTTTTGTGAAAAAAATTTATTATGTGCAGTATATATATATATTCTTTAATAAGTTGTTTTTACTATATAAATGTGTTCTTTTAATAGAGGACTTTTCACTCCTGTATAATATTTATACTGTATAATATGTACTTTTTAAAAATACTTTAAAATAATTTTATACGTATGTGCAATTGTTGCTCTATTACATGGTTTCAAATTTAAATGTGTTAGAAAAAATTTCTCTGTGTGTATTTTGGGAGTTTTTTCCTACCCTCTTGATTATTCGAAGTCTTGATAATTCCATGTTTTTCATTGGTCCCTTCAACTTCGAATGATCAAGAGTCGACTGTACTTTAAAGGAAGTAAGAAGGAAACTTTTTCATTCTTCACTATATTTTCAAAAAATTTGATTAAAATTTAATATAAATGCAATACAGTTACAGAAGAATCATTATAAATAACGGTACGTTCGCAAATTTAAGGCGATAAAATATTAATGTTGCTATCATGTATGCAATAACTTTTCAAGCGAATATATTATGGAGATTCACTTTTGTTGTTTCGTAAATGTCAATCACTTCTTATCTTTGAGTAAATAACATATTATGTTAACACATTTTCACTTGTTAACGGAGCCATACTGTGAATTTTATGACGTATAAAGCACGATATTTCAGGACTTTACAGCAACTTACAACGTAACATTGCCATTTTAAATTATGGAATATTTGTTTTTTGTTTGTCATTGCTTTTAATGATATTAATTGCACACATACACACAGTGAATCTTTCTATTTCTAATTTTAAGAATGGAATAGAGCGATATGTGTGTTTGCTGAACTAATAACTCTTAAGAAACGCACAATTTTTTCATTGTTTGCACTAAAGCAGTGCTTCTCAAATTTTCAATATTCGCGATCCCAATATTCAATCATAATTTTCATCGCGACCTTACATACAATAACAGTTTATTTAATTCAATAATTCTGTCATTGAAACTAAATCTACAATACGACTTTAACCTCTTAAATAACATTGGCGTTCATAAACGTCTCGCTTAGCCAAAACATTAATTTTCTGGACGTATATATACGTCTTTCCGAAGTACGATCTTCTCTGGGCAATGCTATCCCTAAAATGATTCCGAAGGCTTTGGAATGCAAAAAAGGGACCTTGACAGTATGTGTGCGTGGGTTTCCGAAGGATTTGCTCCCCCCCCCCGCACACAATAAACATCACATTCACGCGTCTACGAGGAAATGGTGGCATTGGGGAGCGAATCACGTTACTTTTAATCGGCGCTAAAGGTATCCGACTACTTGCGACAACTTTTTTTGAAAAAGTACAGATATGAAGATTTTTTTTTTAGATTTATTTAGTATTTTTTAAGAAAAATATGCTAAACATAAGAAAAAGAAATTATTATTACTAAAATGGGAAAAAATTTACAGATTTTGAATTTTTTAATTCTGATGTATTGCTATGTTATTAGTTTTGAAATGACTTTCAAGATAAGAGAAATTTTAATTTTTACAAAAACTGAAGCACTTTATCTTAGTTATTATATGAAATTGCTTAAAAAATAGTGATTATATTCACATAAAGGACTGTAAATTCTGTAACAAAACAATGATTGATAAATCTGAAGGTTAAAATACTTCTACTACAATACAAAACATACACAAAATTTCAGTTAATTATTTTCAAAACTTTTTGCGCAATCACTGGCTCCGTTTGAACATTAAAAAAACACACACACATTTCGAGTAAAATGCTTTTTAAAGTATGACATCTTGCTTAAAGTAACGGGATATGCTTTTACTAAAACGCTTGTAGTTTTTGTTCTAGAGAACGGAACATAATAAACTTGGTATTTTTATAAGGCTAATAAGACGGCCTATAAAATAAAATCATAAAAAAACTTGTCAAATTTTTGACAAAATTCACAATTTTGGGGTAGTCAGATACCTTAATTTTTGATCCTGTTGCAGCCTCCTCAATCTCATATCCCCGGTGCATAGCATCCTCCCAACCTCTCAGATGTCTGGCCCTGGAGTTATAGGAAGATGTATGAATTGTAGATCTCGGATCATTTTTCAAAATTAGTGTGTGTTTTTCTGCTTTGTGTGTTCCGTCCGATGTATAATTAAAATCCGACAATTATTTCAGTCTTCGTGATTTTAGTAATAGTTTCGAAATCGTTCATCCAGAAAAATCTAATCATCGAAGAAATAAATAAAAAGGCAAATTCCAAAACTAGTTAGTGAGCATGACAAGGACTTAACACACAATATTTTTTAACAATTAATTGCCTTAAAATCTGCTTGAAATCTGAAATTGAGAAAATCCATTCTGTGGAAGACCTAGTTGAATTATTGTTATTTAATTTTAGTAATCTAATTATTAAAAAACTAATCTAATTATAAGTAATAAAGTATTTTAAAATATGTATACTTGTATATACTTATTTTGTAACTTTTGAAGAAATTTTTTAAGACAATCATTTTCATTTATTTTAGCAAAAAGGGGCCCCATGGAATTTTGATTCAGGACTATCTAAGACAGTGACTACAATTAAAGACATAATACATACACATAATTTGAATATCGATGTAAATATTAAAATAGGATTGACATACATACACATACATACAAAATAAACAGATTAAATTTCAAGTTTCTTAAACCATAATTTTTTAAAACAGTTCATAAACTTTTAAAAATTATATAAACATCAAAATATGATTTAGAAATTATTTTATTACTTTTAGAGGCTGAATGTTATATCAAAAGGGAAATTTTACAATGTGAAAATGTTCTAAAGATAATGTTTAAGAAATCCCAATTCTACTTGTAAAACGAAAATGAAAGTCTTAATCAACACCGTATTTCGATTTGCTCATATTAAATTTTAAAAAATAATAGCATGAGATTTAGATTTGTTTGTAAATCACAGGCAATAAAGCATTATTGATAGCATTTCATTCTTATTTTAGGACATAAAACAAGAATAAGTAATCATAAAATCCTATTTTAGGAAATTCGAATTCCGGTATGAGCCCCATCTTCTGTTTCCCATCTTTTTATTAGGCTTAGTTCTAAAATGTTACGATTAAGTAGGGGAAAAAAACCATTTTCGAATGCAACAAATGAGAAATAAGAAATTAGTTAAAAATGATTATTTGAGGAAGTCTTAATGCACATACAATGTTATACAATAATTCAAACCGTTTTACATTACAAAGTTTTTACACAGTAACTATATATATATATATATATATATATGCCACATTTATAATACATCTATACAATTAGATATCTACAGAAAAACAAAACCTAAAAACATGCTCTTTCTTTCGCTCCGACTTACGTATCTACTATATTCAATCCTATAAATTATAAATACATTTTTAGAATTCGGAACATGTACTTTTTTGTTTGTACATGTTCATGATTCACTGTTACTACTAGATTATTGGGATTAAAATTCAGAAAATTCAACATTGACAGAAAATTGTTTCAGATGACAGAAAATTCAAAATTTTTGATTCCGACGGGCATATAATAGTTTGAAGCAGAAAAGGAGGAACTAAAACCCAAGAATTTTGTCGGAACAAGAACACCTCCATCTGCATGCTTCAGCATGGAGGTGGAGATGTGTGGAGGTGTAAATGGCTTTAGGGTTAAAGAATGCGGTAGTTTTTGATGGTATTGTGAATCATGAGATCTATTTAAATATTTTAAAGGACATTTAAAAATAATATGCTCAAAATTTGGATATTGGAGGCGATTTCATTTTTTAAACAAGATAATGACGCCAAGTACACTGTTCTCAATGTACGCAGCTGGTGTCTTTATAACTGTCGCCAAATTCTAAAAACACCTTCTAAATCACCTAATTTAAGCCCAGTGGAACATATTTGGTGAAAATCGGGCTTTAAAAAAATAAAATATGACATAAAACCAAAACCGTGAAGTAAAAACAATAACCAGAGAAGAATGGAGGGGTATTAATGTAGAAATTACGAAAAACTGATTAAATCCGTACCAAGACGTGTTTAAAAGTTGTTATAGACGCTATAGGATATCTAACTTACTAAAGAAAGAAACAAAATATTTAAGCTACACTGAGATTTTTTTAAATGCATGAAGACTATTACCGTGTAATTTTTAGTTGTATTTTGATTATTCATTTTTGAAAATAATAGTTTTACTGTTTTAAAAATTGGTTATATTATTCAAAAAAAGTAAAAAAAATTGCAGATTTTATTGAAAAAAATTATTGCTCCTATATATGTGTTTTTATTTGCCGAACGTTAAATTTTTGTAGAAAATTGTAAGTGTACGAACACTTTTGACGCCCTCTGTATGCATTACAATAATCAAACACACACAGACAAAAACTGACGAAGAATGTAAAAAAGAAAAACTCATCTCTTGAGATTATTGATATATAAATTTTATACAATAGATATTTTTCCCAGTAAAAAGATTTATCTTGTAATAAAATAATTAGCAAAAATAAATAATAAAACGTAAGAAGCAAACAATAAAAGTTAACAATAATAAAGCAATTTTTCAGCTACAGACAAAATTCCATTAATGTAGAAAGCATAAAAAAAGAATACTTTTATATACGTTTGCAATTTTAGTTATAAAAATTCATTCTGGACCAATGTATTTCATTGCATAACAATTATTAAAAATAAGCAACCGACAAAAAAAGAATTCTAACCAAAAGTAAATGAATGCGTGGGAATATACGAAAAATCATCTCTTCACAGACAATCTGTTAATTTATTATAATAAAGCGAACTTTTTTCCACACTTACCAACTTTGCTTTTAGAAATTATTATTTGCAAAAATAACAATAAATTTAACTAAGCAATTTTTTTTCTTATTCTAAAAACAAATTTAAGTAACAGAAAAAAAAGATAAAAAAAATCAAATTTAAATCCGCGATTCTAGGTGTAAAAATAAAATTGCAAACGATGCAGTTTAATAACCTAAACAGAATGGTCTTTTTAAAAAAAGGGGAAAAAAGAAATTTATATATTTCTTTAAATGCTAACAGGAAAATATAAATTCATTGCTCATTTGGCAATTAAAAAAAATTTTTTTTAGGAAAAGAGAAACGGGAGAAAAAAATTTTATAGCCGTGTTGGCAAAACGGAAAGTAGAAATTTATACCTTCGATGGCAATGCGGGAAAAACGAAATAATTATATCTATGGCAAAACGGAAATAAAAATATTAATTTTAGATGGCAAAACGGAAATAAGGAATTTAAAGCGAAATAAAAAGGAAAACGGAAATAAGAAATTGAATTAAAAATAAAAATGTTAGAAAAGTATTTAAATCACTTGATGGCAAAAAGCAACAAAAAAAAAAAAATGCAACATATACTGTAACCCTGTAGTTGTAGTTAAGGAATTCAAATAACTATAAAACAATAATCGTAAGTTCACATTTACAAAATAAAAATCAGTATTGATTAAGTTATATAACGTTTAAGTATAAAGTATTTATGCCTTATAAAAAAAATTGCTTGTAATAACAAGCAATTTTTTTATTTATTACTAAAATTTATAGTTTAAAATTAGTTTGATTTTTTAAAATTTTTGTTGAAGCACAAACATTCAAATCGTCTTATGTGCTTTTATCTGTGTATAGTATGCATCCATTGAAATTATATACTTTTGTAAATCTTTTATCTTTTTAATATTATTCTGATCTATTAATTCTTTTCTTTTGCTTATTCTGGATTTTTAATTCATTAGAAGATTATTAAATCTCCCTAAAAGTTGTGTGTATTCAGTAAGATTCTTTATCCAAAAGTATATACATTAAGAAAGGAATATTAACTTGGGAAGTATTTTAAATGTTCATTTTAATTACAAAACGTTTAAAAAATTTGTTTTGTATTCTTCAAAGAGAGATTTTTTTCATCAAACGATTCTGAAATATAATTTTTTTTTTTTGTACTTAGTTTGGAAACTAGCATTTTGTTATTTTAGCATATAGTTATTAATTAAAGTGGATTATCGATGAAAAGTATTAAATTTTTATAAATTGAAATGAAAATTTAATGGTTGAATTAAATTAGAAGATTTCGAAGCAGTTCCACGTGGTCTCATTCAGGATTTTTCGCACTAATTAAATGCCCAGAAACTCCTCTATGTATGTATGTAAATCTACGTATATTTCCGTGTGGAAGTGGAATGTTTTTTAACTTTTTTTTATTAATGAGGTAACCGGAACCGTGATTTTTCAAATGCGTACAAACGAATATTTTTTAATTTTTTAAGGTAACTTTTAGATTAGAATACACGTATGAAATTGTTTTAAGAATATTATTATAATTAAAAATTATTTAAATGCAATATTTTGGCAAAAAAATGACATGATTATTTATTTTTCAAATATTCTTTTTTTTATGTGGAAAATGATTCTGTAATAATTATAATTTTCTCTCACAATAAACTGCTGTACCAGTTTTACTAGAATATATTGAGTCATAAAAAAACTTATAAAATCTCCCTTAATTGTTAAATCCTAGTGCAATTTCTATTGCGCATATAATCTCTATTTTTTTATATATCTCTAATTATTTTTTCATTTTGGCTTTCTCTACTGGACAAGTTCCGCCCCTTTTTATATATTTCAATCTCTTAAGACTCCTCACCTACCATGCGCCAGTGAGAGAGCAGCTTATCAGCTCTCCTTATTCTCGAACTTGCATGAACATGAACCAAACGATTGACTTGACCAATCAGGAAGCAGCTTAATCAGAGCATGATAACGAGAATTTCGTTCAACTTCTATTTCACTGCTAGGATTGGGGGCCGTAATCGGCCCATATGCCTAGATATAATGACCGTTTTGAGGTAAAAGTATCACGGATGGCGCCACTCAGAGAATACGCGAAACATGTGACCTTTTGGGTTTTTGGATGAATAGTTATTTAGTGCTAGTATTTTGAAAAGGTGATGCAGTTTGTCTCTATGGTACTGAAATGTTTTTCATCCAGCACTTTTTTTTGTAGTGAAGACTGGAATTAGTATGTCATTTAGTTAAGAACATTAAAAAATTGTTTCTTTTTTTATTCATTTTGGGTAAAAACGGCTCCTTGAGTGGTTCAATGCACTTAACGAAGTGTGTGAAAAAATACATAGAAACATTGTAATTTAAATTTTCTTCAGATTACACTCACATTTTCTTTAAGTTTCGAATCTCAAATTTTGAACATGGATACAATTGTCTGTCTTTTTTTTTTTGGTGTTTTATACTGATGAAAAACGATTTTGAAATATTTGTGATACGTAAAACTGTAATAAAAAGTATTTACAACTGTATATTTTTCAGAGTAAACGCTCAGGAAAAATAATGAATCAATAGGAAATAAATAAATATAAAATGGAAATATGTGAAAAGGAGCAAAGCAATGAATATATTTAAATACATATAAAAAAGGAATATCCCATTGAAAATATTGATTGATTGATTTTTATTTATGAAGTACATATTCTTTGAGTAATCATAGGGATATTTTTTGATATTTAAATCCAAGGAGCCAGTTCGAATCCGAAATGGATTTGTTTCTGTTTGAGTCATAATCTATTTTAATTTGAGCTTAGTTGGGATCCCCATTAGCCTCTGCGCTGCATTTCACAAACAGATCCCTCGAAGCAGGCGTCTCAGCAGCCAACATAAGCCAATCAGTTTCATAAGAAATGGCCACTACCCAGCCTTTTGCAACAGTCACGTTGTCAATTGACATTAAGAATTCAATAAATCCATTTCCAATAGCTTGAAACTTGGAAGTTGGATCGCCTTCCACTACGTACTCCTTGGCGGTTTTCTCGAAAGTATTGGCGTACTGAATGGCGAGATCTTTGGCATTGTCCTGATTCAAGATTCCTTCAGAGTAAGCGTAGCTAGAGGCCTTGTTGGAGTACACATTAACCATTTCCTCCCGGGTGAAAACTTTGAAGTTCTGGGCCATAGGACGAGTAGCAAAATCAGCAGTTTTATTGGGATCAGTTGCCCCCAGAGATGTTAGCACAGTTACAAAATCACTGGAAGTGGAATAATTTATTCACATAAAATGGAAATCTTATATAACGAAATAAAAATCAATATTGAAATCATATATGCACAGAATGAATTGAAATTTTTGTTCTATTCAAAAGTATTTTTCAGTTAATAAATCATGTGTGTGTAGAAGATGATTGTATACACATTATTATTTTTTGATTTATTATTTGATATGGTTACAAGAGGTGTGATACAAAAAAACGAGCCTCTGGTCTAATAAATCATTTTACGTACAGAGTCAGTTCTCCTTGACACTATCATTTTCAAATTAGTTCTCTTCAGCATTCACACACTTCTACATTCGGACCTGCCAATGCTGGTAACAGTTCTGAAACGAGGGTTTTGAAAGGTCCGGAGATTCTCCCTTTTTGGCTGAATCTCTTCATCTGAGGTAAAATGGGTTCTTTTTAAACAAGATTTAAGTGTAGGAAATAAAAATAGTCCATGAGGCCAGATCAGGTGAATAAGGTGGAAGCCCAATTATAGTAATGTTTTTGTTGGTCAGAAACTGCTTAACAAATAAGTCCGTGTGAACGGGTGTATTGTCTTGGTGCAGCAGCCATCCATCACTCCCTAATTCTAGGCTATTTTTTTTCTAATTTTTCATGAAGTCTTTTTTGAATAACAATTAGTTGTCTTGATTAACAGTCTGACTACTGATGCGAGAGGGGACCCACTGATATCACGAATTTTGGCAATGTTTTGGTCTGTAATTGCTTACCTCAGGCTCCCAGCACGTTCATCATCTTCCACACTGTCCCTTCCTCCTGAAAACCACTTATGCCATTCAAACACATGAGCACAAAACAAAGTTATATCTCCATAATCCTCGGTTAATATTTGAAATGTTTTTGTGGCTTATTTCTTAAGTTCACAAGAAACTCTTTGATGTTGATTAGACATATTTCCGGCAGAATGAAGTTGCACGTGTTCACTCAATGACGCAGTACTCCCAATTGGTATGATCGATAAAGACGAAACTGGCCACATGGATCGAGGAAGAATGTGGGATGACGTCATCAAAACAGTTTTTGCCAACTCAATTTTTTTTCAAGCTAAACGCTTAGTCTAGTTTTTTTTTGCGTCACATCTTGTATACGTTTAAACATAAAAGTGATGGATTTCTATTGTTTCCTTCATTGTTTGAATCTAATAAAAAAGTTGTAGATTGTACTATGATGCACGAAAGTGTTTTTTTAAAGTTAGAAACAGCTATGAATCTTTAAAAACGCAGTCACACTCACTCAATTCAACTAGTATAAAGTTATATTTTAGTATTTTACTCTTGAGAAAATATATTTAATAGTAATTAATTGAAATCAGCTCAATAAACTATTATTCCGAAGAAATTATTAAATATTTATTTTTAATCAATTTTTTTATTATATATTTTAATTCCCACAAGCAAGGATTAAAATTTTAAATATAATTAATTAATTAAAATTATGTTTCCTTAATTAAAAATGGATTGTGAAATTTTCTTAATCTTTCGGATAGTTTTTAATTTAGTAGAACAAATCCTACATTAAGCATGAGACCTCTTATTCAAACTGGAATTTGAAATTATTTATATTTATCAATATTTTCAAAATTGTAGTAATGTAGTAAGTCTGTAGTTTCAAATAACATCTTTGTTGTGAATAAATGCATCTGTTATCGAAAATTTTTTTACATACACATTTGAACTGTATAACTTTTTAGGATTCAGTCAAACACCTTTTTATGATTAAATATTTTTTTCATAAATATTCAAAAACCGGATGCCCACTACAGTAGAACGTCGTTTATCCCAAAGTTTATTATCCGGAGCGTCCAATATCCGGACGAAATTCCGGATTGTTTTCAAACAGTGCAATGCTCAACAGTTGTTTTGCGTGCCAAGACCCAAGGTGAGGGGTATTTGGAGAATTTCAGTTGTGTGATATGGTTAACTTCTGCACGGAATATTAAATCAATTTGTTTCCAAGTGAAGGGGTGTATACGTGCTCTTTTGTTGAGTTTTGTTGATGTAGAAACCTGGAGGCATGTAATGCAGAAAACAATGGATTTCAAATGCTAAATGATGACGAGATTGGGACTTCCGTGCAAGAAAATCCGACCCAGTCGACAATGAAACGGATGAGGACGAGGACAACAACAACGAAAGTAGAAGGGATCCATCAAATGCTGACGCCTTTTTTGCGTTAGAGACAGCTGTGGAGTGGTACGAACAACAATCAGAGTGTTGTCCTACTCAACTAATGCTGCTCAAGAGAATCAGAGACCTTGCAGCGAAAACACGAAGGTGTACAATGGTACAGCGAAAAAGAAGTGATTTATTTCCACAATAAAGGTAAAATTACGACATTTTGCACCTATTTTGCTTTTTCTTCAAGCACGCTCCCGTATGTGATGATTTTCAATATTCGTATAGTGTCCGGTTTCATATACTGCATGGTCACATTCGGTTTTCGGTTATCCGAACAATCGCGTATCCGAACGGTGTCCGGTCCCAATTGATTCGGATAAACAACGTTCTACTATATTTACTCTTCTTTATTCTTGGATCTTGCTAAATAAAATCATTTCATGTAATATTTCATGTTTTTTTCTCTGTCTTCAAAACTATAATTCTAAGGTAACTATGATTGACCAACGGATTAAATTAAAAGTTAAGTTATATTGCAATGTCGATGTGAGAGGTTTTAGGTATTGAAAAATTATTATTTATAATGATGTTAGTATTTACTTGTATATTATACTCATAGTTGTATTTTATATTCGAAAAGTATAATATCACTTCCTTATTAAATATATATATATATATATATATTATTCTTTCCAACTGTTTTTACAGTTAGAAGATTCAATACCATTACATTAGTGATAGATTTAATGATTCCTTATGTTTCTGATGTTTTATGTTTGTCACGAGAAATTAATGAATCAAACATATATACTAGGGGTATTCAAATGAAAAAGTACTAAGCGACACTGTGGGTATAAATGAAGGTTTTAATCAAAGTTTTCACCATAGGCCTGAGCACAATGATCTCATCGATTAACGAGCAAAAGGATTCCTTGTTCCCAGAATTCCTGTGGCCATGACGAAACCCAGTCTTTACAGAGACCTTGAGTTCGTCATTGAAGCGCTTCCCTTTTTTTTGGAGGAAAAAACACATGGGTGACATATCTGGTCAATAGGGTGGATGACCAAGCTTCATCCACTTGATCTTTGCCATTTCCGCATGTGTGACTCTGAAGACGCGTGAAGACGCGTAATCATGGAGCAGAACCACACCCAAAGGAAGCAGTACAGCTCTTTTGTTCTTTATGGACCTGTGTTTACTTCGAAGAGTCTCACGGTACACATCGGTGCCAATGGTTCTTCTGTGGTCGAAGAATTCAATAAGTGACGGACCTAGGATGTCGAAAAAGACGGTGAGCAACATGTTGCCTGCTGACGCCTTGCTTTGAATTTTTTAGAGAGAGATGACGCAGCATGCTTCCACTGCATGCTGTCCCTCTTTGTATTTAGCTCATAGTGATGGCATCAGCTCTCATCACTTGTGATGATCTACTTCAGGAAAGCCGAAACAGATTTGAAGTGATACGCAGTTTCTTTTGCTGACCAGTGAGCAGCTACGGAGCCCATTGCGCGCACAACTTCCTATAGCGCAATCTGTCGTGAACAACTGATCACACTGTTCCAACACTGACATCCACCTTCGCCACCAACATTCTCAATGTGACACGCCGATCACTTCTCACTAGGTTGCCCACTTTGTCATCCGTGATAACTCTGTTTGCCAGACCTGGTATCGGGTCATCAATCAAACTCTCACGACTTGCACGAAAACAGGTCTGTATTCTAACTGACTTGCCAGATACATGGTTTTCCCCGTATACGGTTAACATCCGGCAATGAGTAACGATCGGTCAACACCTTCTACTGTCAGAAATTGGTGTATAACGCCTCGCTTCTCCTAAATCGTTGAATTTTGCACTATGAACACATATAAGTCACATATAACACCCCATCACATATAAGTTGTATAAATATTAGAGTACCTGCTTCCCGGAGGGAAGCTTAAGCTCCTGCCATGAGAATAATGATAGTTAGTTGGGTTCAGCTTTACCTTAGCCTTTAATACCTTTATACCTTAATAGCCAGCTTTACCTTAGCTGCATTTAATGATAATAAGAATTTAAAGTTAGTTTACAATATTAAGAAAATTTTATATTTGAATTAGATATTAAAATTTGGTGTAAAAAATGTAAGAATTTAGGTGTAAAAAAAACTTTATCACAATATGTATTTATAGAATGTTTGTGTGTATGTGTATAGCGTGATTCTATGTCAGTCATGATCTGACCCGTGAGCCGGAGTGCAGAGAAGCCGACTTGATTTCAGGTTAGGAGAAAGAAAAGCGATCGACGCAGGGAATCTGTGCCGTCGAAGTTCTCCCCTCGTCTCAGAGTTGCCCCAAAAGGGCGATTACTTAAAAGCATTAGTGTGATTCTGTGAGGAACAATCAGGGGACAGCCTTTCTCAACCCTTTAGGAGGGTGTGTGTCTGTGTTGCGCCGGAGTGATATCAGAGCTTGTTTCGCTATTGGCCGGCCCGCTTTGTTCCCATTGGTCTAGAGCGAGTTCGAATAAAAGTATATGAGAAAGTGAATGGGAAATTTACAGTGGGGTGAAGATAATAAGAAATAAAATAATTAAGCAGAAATTTTTAAGTTAAGATATTGCAAGGTCTATTAAAGAGTGGATTAAGAGGATATTTTTCAGTACGAGCAATTGGTCTATTGTTATAGTTTTCGATATTATTAAAGAAATTTATAGAAATCTTTTTGGAGACTTCTTTTAGAGTTTTTAATTTTAAAGCGGTTCTAAGATTTTTCTTTCTCATGAACCACGTTGCATTAGTTATAATGATAAAAAAATTATTTTGCGAAGCTTCAAACATCTTGATGTTGACGTCCTCATATGCAATGCCTCGTCAATTGGTCGGTGCCCTTTATAAGAGCCTCTGCTCTCTCCTGCGCATGCTCTGATTCACGCTGAAGTTTCCATTCGCATCCCTAGATGCCTTACTGCATTCTCCCATAGTGGGGTAGCAAATATATTAACGGTTAAGTTGTTGCGACGTTTCGTACCTTTTGATTTAAACACCCCTTGTATTATAGTGAAACATTTTGTACCCTTATCTATCGTAAGAATTAAAGTTTATATTTCTCATATAAATCCACATACATTTATTCCAGCTGCAAAAAAAGATAAGGAATCTTTTGTCAATACATAGGATAGATATTAGAATTTTGTATTGTGTCTTGAATAAAGATTTAGCCATTTTCGAAACATTATTTAAGGAGATGAGCTTTAGAATGGCTTTATTAATGATTTATTGTTCATAATTTTTAGCAATGTTTATATAAAATTAGCAAATATTTTTGATTAATTAAAACTCGAAATGACTATTTTACAAAATTTCAAATCTTTGACGTTATTTTATCCACTTCTATCATTACTTAATGCATAAATTGTTTTGACGCTTTATTTGCTATCAATGCAAATTATAAAAATAAAGTAGCTTATTGTCTAACTAGCACGTATGTAAATTCGCCTTTGAATCATTGTAAACTAATTGGAAGATTCCTGATTATATGTTGCTTGAGAGCTACAATTTTAGAACTTGGCTAAATGGAGAATGCCGTGGGGTTTTATAAATTCACCGTTAATTACACTGCTGTTTGTAAAAATTCAACATCATGAAGGAATCATCAGAATCAAATGAACGCAGCAATATCCATTATAGGATGTTACGTAAAACAGTAACACACGTGCATGCGTGGCGTGCGCAGTGCCTTCCGTACTGATGCTGAAAGCGTATAAATAGAGGGCTGTAGCAAAATGTTGAAGATAGTTAGATATTATTTGTTAGTGAAGAACGTTTAGTAAAACCTAAGTATGCCTCAACGACGAAATAAGAAGAAATTCCAACAATTTATGGAGTTTGAATGGTGGAGGACTATCGGCCTTCGAGAAGGATTATTTTCCTATCGCGCAATAGGAGCTCGTATGCAGCGGAACAGTTACACAGTGATGCGAGTTTGGAAGCAGTGGATGGACGATCACCGAACAACTCGAAAACTGGCAGTGGACGACGGAAGGTGATGTCAGCGCATGACGATCGACACCTGCTCCGCATGGCGGTGAATGACCGTACAACTTTCTCCAAGTAGTTAGTAGCACGTTGATCTACTGCTGCAGATGTACTAATGTCAGCTTCGTCAATTCGTCGATGTCTGCTGCACCGTGGATTGCATGCAAGGGTGCCTTTATACAGGATCTCCTTTACGGCAAACCATCAACGGCTGCATCTGCAATGGACTTATGAGCGTAGAACTTGGCAAGCTGATTGGCACTAAGTCGTCTTTTCAGATAAATCATGCTTTAGTTTGTAGGATCATGATGGGCGCATTCGTGTTAGACACTATGCCGGTGAACGCTGCTCTAGAGTATGTAATCGAATGACATAGTGGCCCTAGTTATCGTTTGGGATGCGATTTCGTATCATCGATGATCCAATTTTCTACGAATTAAGGGCAATCTCAACAGCAACAGGTACGTCCGTAAAGTCCTACAGCCCGATGTCGTTCCCTTCCTTCAAGACATCCCTGGAGCATTTTTCAGCAAGATAATGCATGCCCACACAATGAAAAGACGGTTCGAGATTTCTATTCAGCCCAACACACGCAACTTCTTCCTTGGCCTGCTTATTCGCTGGATATGTTGCCTTTTGAGCACGTATGGGATTTGCTTGGTCAGAGTCTCGCTCGTGATACGCGTCCTAAAACTTCAAAAGACGAAGTTTTGCTTTGTATACAAGCAATATGGAATTCTCTTCCACAAGCAGACATTCAAAATCTGTTTGACTCCATGCCACGTTGTATAGTAGCACTTATTGCAGCTTGTGGTGGCTACACCAAATACTGATTTCGGACACTCAATATTTTTTTTTTTTTTTTTTGCTTTGAATATTTCGTCATTTATTTGTACGAATACAAGTCATTTGTGCATTAAACTTTATTTAATTTTGATGATTCCTTCATGATTTTGCATTTTTAAAAACAGCAGTTTATGTTTATTAAAAATTTGAAGGTGTCTACAGGAACAAATTTTCCCATCTTATTTACTTTCAATATTTTATAAATTACTTTTATTTTAATTTTTTTTATAAATTTTACTGTAACACTAGTCCAATTAAAATATCACTTACTTATAGGCATGTTGAGCGTATTCAATGGCCGGTGTTTCACTGAGGTCAAACAAATCCTTCAAAGTGTCCGATTCATAAACCAATTGAACAAAGGTGTCGACGAAGGTGTCCTGGTCAGTTCTCTGGTCATCGGAGAGAATGGAAACGGTGTAGACTACACTCGGGCGAAATACGCTTTTTTCTATATTTGCCTGCACTGTCAGGGAAAAAGAACCATGTTTCGGTAATAATCGTCCTTCGGGCTTACGAAAAATAGTAAATCTCACGAGAAACAGAAACTCTGAGGTCATGAATTATGTATTCAGATACGGAACGTAGTACCTTAGAATATATTTCCATGAAGAAATTGGAAATTCATGTTAGGGCATATTCTCAAAGAAAAGAGATATTCCCATTATTGGGATTTTACTTGCATTTCATACATTTCAGATATCTTACAAAAAAAGGTATATGTAAGTAAATGAAATATATTTACTATAGAAACATGACTAATCCTGCTTTTTTGCTATAGGTAACTAGGGGAGAGGGTTATCCACTGTGCGCCTCAAGGTGGTCCAACCCCCGATGCACAAATTTTACAACTCTTCATATTCATTGCTCAAACTGTAAAATTGCAGTTTAAAAAATTAAAAAATTCTTTCTTGGCGTTCTTCTTTAGTTAAATTCATCCCTGCAGCTCTTGCATTTTCCTGGAAGGTTGAGTATTTCGTTCCGTTGACTGATAGTAAGTCTTTGTATGAGATAACGCTTTTCTTACGGAACGATTCTAGTTCAAACAAACAATGCGATATTTTTCTGCGAGAGATTGCATTAATATACTATCGCAACCGTATTGGCGACATTATATGAAACTAAGCACATAGGGATAAATTCAAAGTGTACGACACATCTGAAATCAGTGTTGCTAACTTGGCAAGTTATCTTGATCGTTGGCATTGTTGTGATAGTAAGTAATAAATTTATTACATCATCACAAAAAACTTTTTTTATATACTCAAGAGCCAAAACATTATGACCACCTGTCAATAACGAATTGGATCCCCTTTAGCGCGTAACGCAGCTTAAACCCGCCTTGGAATGGATGCCACAAGTCCTTGGTAGATGACCGGAGACAGATTGTACCAGATGTTTAAGCAACGGTCACGCAAATCCGAGATAATGCGAATTTGTGGTATTTGAACTTTGAGCTGCTGTCCCATCACATCCCAAATGTGTTCTATCGGATTGGGATCCGGTGCGTTAGGTGGCCAGGACATTAACTGGAATTCAGCATCATGCTCCTGGAACCACTCCAACACAATTTTAGCCTTATGACACGGGGCGTTCTCCTGTTGGAACATTCCATTTCCAGCTGGAAAAACAGAGGCCATGTAAGGGTGCAACTGGTCCACGATGATGTTCAGATACCCTGTAGCATTCATGGTCTTCTCTACCACAACCACGGGTCCCAGAGACGCCCAAAGAACGTCCCCCAAAGCAAATACCGCCACCACTGGCCTGTGTATGACCTACTGTACATTGAGGGAGGCCATCGTCGTGATGAATGATAACCGTGATTTATCTGATCAGGCAACTCTCTCCCACTGATCATGAACCAGTCGTGATTACCCGGGCCCAGGCAGGCGTAGTTGGCGATGACGTTTGGACAGCAAAGGCACATGAGGGGACGTTTGCTGCATAGCCCATATCCAATGTGTCCGCTGGACAGTGTGCTCCGATACTATTCTACTTGCCCTGCATTGTATTGGGCTGTCAGCTGAGCCACCGTCTGGCTCCGGTTTTGCTTCACCATGCGAGACAGTCTCCAACGACCTTTTCTTTGATAGCGTGTGGACGTCCAACACCATGTCGTCTACTGCTGGTTTCCCCGTCATTCATCCACTTTGTATAAGTACTAACAACTGTAGATCGCGAACAACCCATGAGTCTAGCAGTTTCGGAAATACTGTCCGAGCCTTCGAGCCATTACACAATCTGCCCTCGGTCAAAGTCGCTTAGATCCGCAGCCTTTCCCATCACACACAGAAGTAAATGAAAGAATAATTCTTCAGACGCTCCACCAGCAGTTAATTACCCTTCCACTGATCACATGCCTTCCACGTCATCCAGGCGAGTTCATTGCAAAATGTAGGGGTGGTCATAATGTTTTGGCTCTTGAGTGTGTGTATATAGAGAGAAAATAAGTTATGTGTCAATCTCCTTAAGAGTCTTAAAAATTTTGTTGCTGTTAAAAACTCCATGGTTAGGAACATTTTTTTAAGTCGGCTTTTATCAAACTGTGGGGCGCATCCCTCAAAGAAGGGCGTGATTACTCTACTAGGGGCACGTTAGCCTATTAAAAAGTCGAAAGCAAAAGATTATTTAAAAATATTATTAGTTTACTGAAAGTAAGCACAAACAAAATACATTCTGACATAATAAAAAATAAAGAGGTATAAAATTATACACAAAAATTAAAACTTATCTTGATAATTTGTATGGTTTATAATTAATCCCTTCACTACCGATTGAAGTTATGCGATTAACTCCCCAGTGGCACCGTTTTCCACGTAGACGCGAGTATGTGATGTATTGGAGGGGGAGAAAATAATAAGTAAAAGCAAATCTTCTGAAATAAGTAAATCCTTCAAAAACACGCTGCCAATGTTCTTTTATTGCTTCATTACTTTTTGGATTATCTTTCTATTTCCATGTCTTCTCAAGCAACAAATTGCTTATTGCCTTACCAATCCCTGTTATTTGTCGAATATTTTCAGGAACCTAAATTCCTACGAATGAAAAATTCCCGCCTTCAACAAAAGAAAATCCCGGATGAGAAGTATATTTCGGTACCATAGACAAACCGCAGAGCTTAAAAATGTACTAGCTGCATGGCCCGGCGTCGCACGGGCTTTTTCATGTGTATAGATAAAGCTATAGATATAGTCAAATATAGAAGAAAATATCAGTGCCCATACAGCGTACGGGTAAATAGTTGTGGCCAGCTATTAACGGTGTACGGGTAAACCAGTTAAGGGGTTAATAAGACAAATTTCATGAAATCCATTTATTTTATCAACTGTTAGTAAACTAAATATCAGAGAATTCCTTAGTTAATTTCAATCTGTGGGCTTAGGAATATTTTTACTGACATAAGTTTATTACTTTTGATTGTAACTGCTTTAAATTTAAAAAACTGCTCAAGTTCTTCAAATTTTTAATTTATTCTTTAAAGGAAAAGGTTAATTTAAATATTGTTTATTTTAAAGGATTAAATGAACTTTGGAATGGAATCTTGAAAAGAGGAAAATGGACCTGGTGCTAAGAGGGAAATAAAAACCTTTTATTATTTTCAAATTTTTAAGCACTTCTTTCGGAATATGTTATGGGAATATTTTTTAAAATTAATATTAAAACTGCACAAAAAATACCCTAAAAATTTCAAAAATATCACTTTTTCGGGGCTTATATCATTGGGAAACTTGCCACAAAATATTAAATCTGATAAATAATTAGTTTTTAAGATATTTGAAATTTTTTGAGTTTTTAGGTTTTGATTTCAATTTAAAGCATTTTTTCACTCTTACGTTGAATTAACTAAAAATATTTTTGAGCACAATCAACTCTTTCAGTGTGAAATGGTTTCTAATTTCAATTTTCAGTAGAAAAATCATTTCTGCTTCATTGCGTTTTGAGTTTTTTGAGTTCTCGTAATTATATATATATACTTAAGATTGATTTCAAGGCTAATTTTTGTTTTAAAAACTGTTTATATAACTTAGAAGATTTTTCATTATATCTTTCCTGTTGAGAAAGTCTCACGGCCAAAACTTTCTCAGGTTGCTATGAGAAACAATATTTGGAAGAGATTGAATACTACTGAAAATAATATATATAAAAAATTGCCCTTCACTGCGTGTGTATGTGATACTGCAATAAGACTTCCGAATACAAGTATTGCAGATAAAACTGAATATATTTCCATGATGTGCCAAACTACATTATAGTAAACATATAATAGTACTATATTATGGTACTTGAGTTCCTGTTGGGGGACTTTAAAACTTGCTTAACTTCCTAGATTTAAAACTAAAAAAAAATTAAATTTCATTTAGAAACCTGGATATCTTTAGCTTAAGTTGGTATCATTATTATGTAGTACATAAATGTTTTGCGTTTCAAAACTTTTGTGAATATATTTTGTTAAGATTGGGCTGAAAAACATGTCTTAACACAAACACTATCAATATTATACAAAAATATTTTTTGAATAAAAAAAATGTTTTCAGTCATAATTAATTGAAGTACTGTTTTGATATAGAACATAAGTTGGAAAATAACATCAAAAATTTAGAGTTTTACAGGCATTATAAGTTTTTGTTTTATGCCTTTACAAACTTTAAATACGCTTTTCTTAGACTTTTGATTTTGAAGATGTAGGTGTTTTCTAATCCCTATATATATAAGGCTTTCTTTCTGTTCATGAAAGCGTCTTGAAATTTTTTGTAGATACTCCCAAATGTATGTTCTATAAAAGTTAATACAGATTTAGGCCTAAAATCTCGTTATTTTTTTTTAAATGCTAAAATTAATATTTTAAAAAATTTCGTGTTTTTTCCAAGTTAAGTTAGAAAAATAAATATTAAAAAAGAACGAGGGAACAGGTTTTCAAATCCATACCAACTTTTGTTTGCGATAATCTTAGAAACACAAATCACTTAAAATGACTAAAAAATTTTAAAAATCGTGCATTTTATAAGAGTTTGAAAAAACTTCAAAGAATCTTAGTTTTTTAAAATTGTAAAATAATGGATGGTCAAACTGCACTTTTGCTTTCAGAATCATCTTAATAATATAATCTGAATATAAAACATAAATTATTTTTATTATTACTATTTCAAAAATTTTTTTTTTAAAGAGATACTGTGTAATCTTAAGGAAGAATGCAAGTTGTAAAATGTTTCAAAATTCAGAAAAACTTTTTACTTGGTGTAAAATTATGCAGAAATCAGGTAGAAATAACGGCAATAATTTATTATTTTCAAATTTGTACGCACTTTTTTACGAAATGTGTAGGAAATATTTTTCAAGATTAATATTAAGGAAAATGTGCATGTCGTAAAATGCTTCAAAGTTCAGAACATCTTACCTGGTGTAACATTCGCGGTGTAGAATACCACCAGAATCACTAGACTGTAATGAAGAATAACACTCATGTTGAAAGTAAATCTAATGCTGTCTTTGAGAGGGGATGTCTTTTTATACTCCATCATTTTTTAACTCTAATTCAAATTTCAACACGTGCTTACTGATTTTACGTTTATTTTTTTAAAAAATTTAACATGATAAAATGAAAAATATAACTAACTGCCCGGTCATTCTTTAAAATAGCATCAACTATGCTTGTTGCGTTTTTAAACATGTTTGTTGACTTACATTATTTAGTCACATTTTTCTACAAAAAGAAAAATAATTCAAATTTTCCCTATTATTTGACATTTTAAAATTTTCCCTTTTAGTTATCTATGCTAATGAGGGTTTCTGCAAGTAATGCTTATTATATGGGGATGCTATATTTTTTAAAATCAAAATGATCTTGCTGAAAAAGACTATACATGTACTCGAATGCTGAGTTTGTAAATCTTGCAGATAAATACCAGACATAAAATGATTAAATTCTGTATCAGAATCCTATAAATTTGAAAGAATCATATCAAAATAGATAAATTATTATAAATGTGAACAAATTCCTTAATTCTCAATAGAAGTTCAACATATAATTTATCTTCAACATTGCTGCTAATTAAACTTCAGCAGTATGTCAGTATCTTTTGGTATCTTTTCGAATATAAAACAGACATGAAAGAAACTGCATTGACCTTAACTCTTATGTGTTGATGGTTTCAGATACGTAACAGCAGCGTTTCTCAAACTGTTGCCATCGTTTTCTATGTTTCTCAAACTTCTACCATCGTTTTCTATGTAGATACACGTATGTGATGTTTTTTTGGAGTGGGGGGGGGGTGAGGAGTGAGAGGAAGAAAAGGAATAAATAAGCAAATCCTTCCCAAACACTGTCAAAGTCCTTTTATTGCATTCCATAACCATTGGAATAATTTTACAGATAGAAGTGTGCAGAAAATATCGTACTTCGGAAAGACGTATATATACTTCCAAAAAATTAATGCTTTGGCTGATCGAGACTTTTATATACGCTGGGGCACTTAAGGAGTTGAAGTCGTACTGTAGCCTTAGCGTCAACGTATAGCACTATTGAATTCAATATATTGTTGTTGTGTAAAGGGGGTTGCGATGAAAATTATGATTAAATATTAAGTCGCGAATATTGAAAGTTTGAGAAACACTGCGTAACAGTAAGCATGCTAAAAGTTGCTAAAAGGACCAAAAAATTCTTTTAGATAAATTGCCTAAAATATTTATTAATTTCCTTAAAAATGCCAAAGATTTTTTGATGTGTCTTATTTTTTCATTATTTTCCCTTATTTATGTATTGTGTGTATGTGATGTGCATTTTAGAAAGATTCATCCATTATTTCTGGAGTTTATTGGCCATAATAATTTTGTTGATATAATTAAATATTAAATGAATTCAAGAAAAATAGGCTTTTTATCCACTCTCTGTTTTAAGGCATCTAGTACAACAATCTTGTAAGCAAGTAATATAAAAAAAAACATTTTAAGTCAATTCCTATTTATATCAACAAAAAAAATTTATTTTAGTTACTTTTTATGAAATAGTGACAATTAATAGAAGTATGTATATACATATGACAGGAATCACAACATTAAGTGGCAATTAATTTTTATTCATTATCATTAAAGTATCGTATTCTCTTCCAAAAAAAAATCGTGTATATAAAATTTCAGTTCATTTATTCAGCTTTGAAATGTGAGTAAAGAAATTTTTTAAAGTTTTGATCCAAGTCGTAAAATTGAAGACAACGTGGCTGTATCTGTATTCTTAAAATAATTAATTTCAGTCAATTAACTTTATTAATTATATTAAATTATCGTATTGTTACCCAAAACAATAGAGTATAGAAAATTTCAGCTCAAACAAGCGCTTTAAAATGTGAGAAAAAAACCTTTTCAAGTTTTGACACATGTCGCTAGAATGGTCGCTAAGTCGCCAAAAATGATGTCAAAGTGGCTGTATTTGTAATTGTTTGAATAATTAGTTTTAATCAATTAATTTGTATTAATTATAATTAAATCATTGTATTGTTATAAAAAATAAGCGTGTTTATAAAATTTCAGGGCAATTGAGGGCTTTAAAATGCATTTTATTAACGATTGAAAAGTTGAACAAGATTATATACATATATATACAGAGAGAGAGAGAGTGAACTAATAGAGTAGGAATTGAAAAACATGCGGTATAACAGAAAATTGTGTTGATATAGGACGAATGGGGTAAATTCAAATGACTTGATAGTCCCATGATAAATGCAATCGCGTGTTTCCAGCTAATCTGTTCATGTTCTTCGCTGTTGCCAACCTTTTTTTTTGTAGAATCTTTCTTTTAAAAAGTACATAATAACGCACAAAGACAAGCCAAATACACTCGAACAATAGTATGTGTTTAAAAAAAGAGTTTTTTTAAAAAAAATTTTTTAAACCTTTTTGATGAAATTTTTTTCCGCATAGCTTGAATATATTTTAACCTAATTATAAAATTTGAAATTTTATCTCGATTTTATAAATAGAACAACAAGTACATGTTAGTTTAATGTGAGTTTTTAATTCAATGAAGAACGTTTCAAAGTACACAAAAAATATAAAATAAACAAAAATGATATTAATAAAAGGCACATGTATGAAGTAACAGAAAGATAAAATTGAAATATTAAACTTTATTTCATAAATTGTAATGAAGTGAACTTCGCGTAATGAAGCCCTTTGGTCATTTTTGAATTCAAATTCTGAATTCAAATTTTTCAATTTCAAACTAGATTTGTGTTATATGTTCAAAACAAATGAAATATTATATATATTTGAGGTTTTTATATATTTTATAGGTTCACCATAAGTTTCCATGCTGCACCTGTAAACCTAACTGGTTGAGTTGGATGTCTCTACAGCTGTAAGAAGCCATTCACTACCAAAGTAAACAGCAATTTTCCAAACCTTGTCAACATCCACCGTGCTGACTGACTTGAAAAATTCGAGAATTCCATCTCCAATGGCTGGATATTTGGAAGTGGGATCCCCTTGCTTTACATTCTTTTTGGCTTGTTTCTCCATGATGTCAACATACCGCATGGCGAGATCTTGGGCGTTGTCCTGCGTTAGGGCTCCTTCAGAAAGTGCGTAGCTAGAGACCGTATTAGAGTAAACCCTAAGCATTTCTTTTAGTGTAAAGACGTCGAAATTCTGTCCCATGGGACGAGTTCCAAAATCAGCAATGGGTTCCGGATTTTTTGCATCCACTGACTTCAACAGATCTATAAAATGACTGGAAAATTATTTTATTAGAGGATATAAAGATATATATATATAGTCATCTACACACAGAGTATGAGTGCAATGTTTCCGACTCGACTCAAAATTCTAGTTAAGAATTGGAATGTGTATGAATCGAATATTGTAAAACGTAAAAGGAGTACAAATAAGTCCCCCACCCCCTTTTTTTAAATAAAAATCCGCTATTATTACTAAAGGGTGCTACATTTTGTTTTGTTCCAAGTATTGTCCATCACTAGCCACTAATTTTCCCTTCTCTCTGGTAGTAATCAGATAACATGTCAAAGAATGCTTCATTTTTTGAGGCTATCCCCGAATCAACTCGATTTTCGTTATCTTCATACAGTAGAACGTCGTTTATCCGAACGTTTATTATCCGGAGCGTCAAATATCCGAACCAAAGTCCGGATCCGTTTTCGAACAATGCAATGCTCAACATTTGTTTCCTGTGAGGCAAAAAATGACGGGAAAACACAAGATGAGGGACATTGGGGAATTTCAGCTGTGTGATTTGGTAAACATCTGCTCGAAATATTAGGTCACATTGTTTCGAAGTGCTCACATACGTGCTCTTTTGTTGAGTTTGGTTGATGTAGGGATCTGGATGGCATGCGATGCAGAAGAATTTGGATTTCAAATGCTAAATATGACGAGATAGTGGCTTCCGCTCAAGAAGCATGTCGACGATGAAAGGGATGAAGGAGAGGACAACAGCAACAACGAAACTAGCAAGGGTCCATCAAATACAGACGCGTTTCTGCGTTAGAGATAGCTATGGATTGGTACGAACAACAATCAGAGTGCTCTCCTACTCAACTACTGCTGCCGAAGAGAATCAGAGACCATGCAGTGAAAAATAGTACAGCGAAAAATATATAGGTGTTTATTTTCCATAATAAAGGTAAAACTGCGACATTTTGAACCTATTTTGCTTTATCTTCAAGCACGTTTCCCGTATGTGATGATTTTTAATATTTGTATAGTGTCCAGTATCATATACTGCATGGATCGCATTCAGTTTTCGGTTATCCAAATAATCGCGTATCCGAATGGTGTCCGGTCCCAATTGATTCGTATAAACGACGTTTTACTGTATATGAAGTGTTGCTGAGATAATCACTGTGCCCTCGAATGGAACGAGCGATAATGGGAAGGAACAATATCTGGTTAATACAGTTGGTAGGGTTGGATTTCCCAGTTTCCAAGTAGTTTTGTTTAGCACCACAACATGTGAAAAAGCATTATCATGCAGGAGAATAATTTTGTCGTGTCTGGAGTTGTTTATAAATTTTGGGTACAGAATGCACTCCGTTTATGTAACTTTTAGTGAATTTTTACCCATTTTTTCCCCATTTTAGTAAAAATGATTTCTTTTTCTCTTTTTAATTTTAGCATATTTTTCTTAAAATGTACTAAACCTATCTAAAAGTCCCCATATCTCCATTTTTTTAAAGAGTTGTCGCAAGTAGTTGGATACCTTAAGACGTCTATGAATCCGTGTGCTTTGAAATTCTAGTTTGGCAAAATATATATCTGAACAGGATTACCATGATTTATCTATTTGAGGAAACACAACATACACAATATCTTATTGCTTTTAAGTTATTACTTTGCATTTTTTACTATATTTCATGAAGAAACTTGCTGAAATGAAGCATTAAAATCATACAACTATTGTTTCCAATGACTTTTTGAATGAATCTTTTAAGAAAATCTGAACGTCGAAAAACGAATGGAATCCTTTTAAAGATGACTATGTGAATTTTAGTTAATTGAGCTTATTTAATAAAATGATTCAGGAATATTTTAAGTGATTGTTGTTGACAAATGACGGCAGTGATAAATATTATCGTTATAAATATAAATAAAATATTCCTAATAAATATTATTTCAGGACAATTAACTTAACATTCAACTCTAGCAATGACTTTTCATATGAATTCTGATGAGAAATTCCGATAGAAAATTTTAAACTTTCATGCATTAACTTTTCTTTAAAAGAGCCTATTCTTTTTCTGCGAATAACAAATATGTACAAAACTAAGAATATCCTATTTTTTTTTAAATAATGAAATAAATAGCTTCATTTAAGGTATCCGACTCTACTTGCGACAACTTTTCTTTTTAAAAAAATGGAGATATGGGTTATTTTTTGTGGCTTTTAGATTTGTTTAATACATTTTAAGAAAAATACGCTAAAATTAAGAAGATAAAAAGAAACTATAATTACTAAATTAGGAAAAATTTACAAAAAATAGCATAAACGGTGCCCATTTTGTACCAAAAGTTTGTGAACAAATTTTCAATTCTGAATTGTTGCTATGTTATTCATCCTTGAAATGACCTTCAAGATAAGAGATATTTTCTTTTTTACAAAAACTAGAGCACTTTATCTTGGCTATTATATAAAACTGCTTAAAAAAACAGTGGTTATATTAACACTAGCCGTTACCCGCCCGCTTAGCTGGGTATTTCATGATGTTTTATAAATTTTTACTGATTATATATATGTATAAATTATTGATATCTAAGTCCTAGCATTAAGAATTCGATTGTATTGAAAAATATACTTATACCTTTAACTGTCGCCTGTTGACAAAAAAAAGGGGCAGAATTCATCTAATTTGTATTTTCTAAAAATCTCTAAAATTGTGTGAAGTATAGAATAATGTTTACTCTTTCGTAACCCAAAAACCAAGTGGATTCCCGTAAAACCAATTTTCGGTGGATCTCTATTCCGTAAATTGAACATGCAAGCCAAATTTCAAGTCTAAATCTAACAGGAAAAAATAAAAGTTTTACTATAAATATCCCCGTAATCCCGTTGAGAGCCGGTTTCCAAAATAACCGCTCTTAGCCGATTTCAATTCAACAAAAGAAAAATGCAAACCAAATTTCATTATTATAGTCCTTGTAGCTAAAAAAAAAAAAGAATTTTTTTTGTCAATACGTCCCAGTAACCCCTTGCACCCCCCAGAACATGATTTGCATAAAATGCATTCTTAGTGGATCCCTATTCAACAAAAGAAACATGCTTAACAAATTTCAAATATATGGGTCTAACAATTAAAAACAGGAATTTTTTTCTGTAACTCCTCTTGACCTCTCGCAACCATCCTTAAGGGTCAATTTTCGATTTACTCGTTGTTATAGGAACTCTATTTTATGAAAGGAACATGCCTACAAATTTTCAAGCAGGATGATCAAAATAGTTTAAAAATTGAAATATTTATCGATTACGCCTCTTAATCTCCCGAAATTAAACTTAGTAGTTGATATTCGTGAAACCCATTTTGTAGTGGTTCTGTACTTTACGAAAGGAATCTGCTTATCAAATTTCAAGACTGTACGTCTAATAGTTTAAAAATGGGGATAATTATCTATAAAGCCACTTGAGCCCCCGCAAACGCCACTTCAGGGTCTGTTTTGACAAAAATCATTTTGTTGGAGAATTGCACTCTATGAAAGGAATCTGCTTAGCAAAATTTGAAGACTGTGCGTCCAATAAATTAAAAATGCAAAAAAAAATATTAATAACGCTCCTTGAACCCCCGCAACGCCACCTAGGGGTCGATTTTCACAAAACACATTTTGTAGTGTATCTCTATCCTATGGAGGAATCTGCTTACCAAATTTCAAGACTGTGCGTCTAATAGTTAAAAAATAGAAATAATTATTTATATCTGCTCTTAACCCCCCTCAACACCCCATGGGGGTCAATTTCCCCCAAACCCGTTTTGTAGTGGATATTTACTCCATGAAAGAAACTCACCTACCAATTTTCAAGCAGGTAGGTGAAGTAGTTTAAAAACGGGAATATTTATCTATTACGCCACTTAATCCCCCGCAACGCCACTTAGAGATCTGTTTTCACAAAACTTTCTTATAGCTGATCTTTACTCTATGAAAGAAATCTACTTATCAAATATAAAGACTGTGCGTCTAATAGTTTAAAAATGGAAATAATTATCTATAACGCCCCTTCAGTCCCGCAACGCCACTTGGGGGCAATTTTCACGAAACCCATTTTGTAGCGTATCTCTACCCTATGAGAGGAATCTGCTTACCAAGTTTCAAGACAGTACGTCTAATAACTTAAAAATCGGAATTTATAATGCCCCTTAAACCCCCCGTCCCCGCAACACCCTTTGGGGGTCAATTTTCCCAAAACCCATTTTGTAGCGGATATTTACTCCATGAAAGAAACTCACCTACCAATTTTCAAGCAGGTAGGTGAAGTAGTTTAAAAACGGAATAGTTATCTATTACGCCCTTAATCCCCCGCAACGCCACTTAGAAGTCTGTTTTCACAAAACCCGTTTCGTAACTGATCATTATTCTACGAAAGGAATCTATATATCAAATTTAAAGACAGTGCGTCAAATAGTTTAAAAATGGAAATAATTATCTATAACGCCCCCTAAGCCCCTGCAACGCCACTTGGGGGTCGAGTTTCACCAAACTCATTTTTTAGTGGATCTCTACTGTATGAAAGGAATCTGCTAACCCAATTTCAAAATTGTACATTGAGTAGTTTAAACGTGGAAACAATTTTTTATAACGCCCCTTAACCCTCGTAACGCCCCTTGCGTTTCGAATTTCGGAAAATCCGTTCTTAGCTGATGTCTACTCTATGAAAGGAACATGTCTACCAAATTTCAAGTCTGTAGGTTGAATAGTTCCAGAGATATCGTGATTAGTCAGTCAGTGAGTGAGTCGTTTTTCTCCTTTATATATATAGATAAGGGACTGTAAATTTAGTAATAAAACAGTGATTGATAAATTTGAAAGTTAAAACACTTCTACTGTTATACAGAACATACACAAAAAGTTTCAGCTAATTATTTTCAAAACTTTTTTAGCAATCGTTGTGTCCGTTTGAGCTCTTTAAAAAAACACATTTCGAGTAAAACGCGTTTTAATGTATGACAGCTTGCTTAAATTAATAGCCTCTGTTTTTACTAAAACACTTGTAATTTTTGTTCTAGTGAACTTAAAATAATAAACTTAGTATTTTTGTAAAGCTAATAGAATGGCGTATAAAATAAAATCATAAAAAAAAATTGGCAATTTTTGGCAAAATTCACAATTTTAAGGTAGTCGAATGCCTTGAAGAAGTTATAATTTTATTTGAGTTCTGATTATCGCCAGAATACACAGTGTTAGTTTTTTCCCCTGTCATCACATATTCTTCATTATTGAATCTTTTTTATTCCTTAAAAAGATTACATTGTTATACATCAGCGTTGTGTTTTACTTTTTTTTTTTAAATTCCGTACACCCATATTGGTTTGTGAAATTGTAGAATTGTCTTCTGAAAAAGCAATTATCTTACGAAAATTCATTTCCTTATATTTGCTTGTTGTATATAAAATAAAATTATGGAGAAAAAAAATCTATTTTGAATTGAATAATGTATTGAATATATTGAGTAATATATTAGGTTTTATATTGAATAATATATTAGGTCTACCGTGGAAAATTTCTTTATTGAAGAATATAATTGTCATCCTTATTGCAGCCTGATTGCATTTATATACTCAATTGTTGAAACAATGCCTTATTTCTAGAGGCGAATAATTGAACTTCTTGTATGATACTTTCTTTGTCTTTGAGTTTTTTGGTCTGCAAAATTTTTTGTATGAACAGAAACAAGTAATAATCACAGGGTGCTAAATCTGGGGTGTACGGTGGATGCTACAGAATTTCACAGCCAAGCTTTGCGAGTTTCTGATGAGAAACAAAGCGGAATGTGGCCTGGCATTAATATGAAGGTGTATGATGTTCTTCCTATTGAACATCACTGGCCTCTTTTCTTGTAGTGCTGATTTAAATTATCCGATTGCTGACAGTACCTCTCCAAATTCAGTCTATACACAACATTCTCTTACTCAGACTCAACTTCGGCTTAGAGGTGGAGGGGATGAGTTTTCCGGGTTCACAATATGCCTTTTTCCTTTGATGTTTCCATAAGTAATCCGATTTTCTCTTCCCCAGTTATGATTCGGTCCCAGAGTAGTTCGATTTTGTTTTTTGCAAGCAGAAATGTGCATTTGATGAATCGATACCTCCAATTTTTCTCTTTCAACTTATTTTAGACCCTTCTCGAATATTTCCACATTAATCCTAGTTTTCGAAGATGGTCCGAAATGGCCAATGAATATGCGCATACTTGTCGAAATTTGTAGTAGTCGGAATGGACAGAACTTTCCGGTATACTTAATATTTTATATTCAGATGGGGGAGAGAGTAAGAAATGTGTTAAAAAACATGTCTCTCTGCTTTTATATGAATATTCTGACTATGTAAGTAATAATAGTAGTTCCTTCCTTCCTTCCTGAGTGACTGGACAGCCCCGGGTGGACCTTGGTCTTCTCGAGAAGCCCCTACGAAGACGACCTAGTTGAATGGGCGTTGTAATGTGGGCATCTGAACTGTGAAACAGTCCTCAGTCCCATATCCTGGTTGACTTTGATGTTGGGCATGGCGATGGTGGGGTTTTTCTTTCTGCTTAACAGGAATCCTGGCTATTGGCTGAGACGATGGGATCCGGGAGGCGAGGTTATGATTCTTCATCTGAGTGCTGTAGAGATGAAATTTTTTGGCATGAGTTTGAGCTTGCTCTCTGATTGGTCGGTAGTAGCGTGTACATAGACTCATATTGGCTGCCCTGAGAGCTGGGACCAACACAACCCTCATCCTTTTCCCCAATTTATAGTTCTCAAAATCAGGAGCCAATTTATAATGGAGGCATTTATTAGGAGCCACTGTAGACATTTTTAGTGGTGTGGCTCTCGTACATTCTGATAACGTGACCTACCCATTTAATTCGTTGTATTTTGATGAAGTTAACGATGTCAGATATTTTATATGAGTGATAGATCTCGAAATTTGATCTTTTTCAATACGTTCCATTTTCCTGAATTCCTCCAAAAATAAATCTTAAAATCTTCTTTTCGTTGGTACTTATTACGTTCTTATCTGTTCGAGATCTTGACAAAGTTTCACATGCATAAGTTAATACTGATCTTAAAAGAATTTTTTTCAATAGAGCCTTTATTTTTCTTGAGATTAAATTCGATTTCATTTATTTTCGTATTCCATTAAGACATCTATTAACCACAGTAATTCTCATTTGGATTTCAGTGGCAGAATCTCGTTTGTATTGTTAATTCCCGAGCCTAAATAAGTGAAACTCTCAAGAGCTTCAAAAATATACTCTACAACTTTAAAGTGGAAATTGTTAAAACATGATTTAGTGCAAGGCATAATAATAGTTGCTATCTTAACATTTTATTTGGAATAATAATTTTTTTAAGGTATGTGGAATTTTGCTACTAATCTTGAATGATCTTAGACCCAGCCCTTAAGTTCGTGCTGGAGCACTACACGTTCCAGGTGGGTAGCAAAAACTATTTTGTTTTTGAAGTGTCATTGAGATCAGTCTAGTGGTAATAACCAGAAGAATATAATATTTAAAAATAAAAATATTCCCAGTCTTAAAGAGAAAAGAATGTCCAGCTCTCACACAAACCCGCAAAATCGTCCAAGCTGGATCTTAAAGGGATAAGAATTCTACACATAAAGTGCAATCTGATACTCTTATGAACATATAACTGATACTTAAAACATGAAGAGAATAATAAAATACAGTAGAACTTAGTTTATCCGAATCAATTGGGACCGGACATCGTTTGGATACGCAATTGTTCGGATAACCAAAAACCAAATACGATCCATGCAGTACATGAAACCGGACACTATACGAATATTGAAAATCATCACAGGCGGGAAACAAACTTGAAGAAAAAGCAAAATAGGTGCAAAATGTCACAGTTTTACCTTTATTATGGAAAATAATCACTTATTTTTCACTGTGCCATTGTACACCTTAGTTTTTTCGCTGCAAGGTCTGTGATTCTCTTGAGCAGCAGTAGTTTAGGAGACAGCACTCTGATAGTTGTTCGTACAACTCCATTGCTGTCTCTAACGCAGAAACGCATCAGAATTTCATGGACCCTTGCTACTTTCGCGCGCGTTGTTGTTGTTGTCATTCTCGTCTTCATCCGTTTCATTGTCGACAGGGTTGGATTCTTCTGGCACGGAAATCACAATCTCGTCAATATTTAGCATTTGAATTCCACAGTCTTCTGCATCGCATGCCATCCAGGTTTCTACATCAACCAAACTCAACAAAAGAGCACGTATACACCCCCTTACTTAGAAACAAACTGACCTCACATTCCACGCAGATGTTTACGAAATAACAGAACTGAAATTCCCCAAATATCCCTCACCTTGGGTTTTCCCCTCACCTTTAGCCTCACGCGAAACAACTGTTGAGCATTACACTGTTTGAAAACGTGTCCGGATATTTAACGCTCCGAATGAAAAAGGTTCGGATAAATGACGTTCTACTGTATGAGTTTTCAAAGTAATTTAGATCAGGATTCAGGAACCTTTCAGCTGGGACGTGCCAAACCAATCTACCAATAGGATTCAGCGTGCCTCACAGTAGAAATTTTTGAAACAATTTGATTCCCACGATAATGTATGCAGTCTTAGAATAGAGCTTAATAATACAGTTTTAGTATAGATTATTATTGCATCATTTAAAGATATTTCTTAACATAAAATAAATAGCATAAACACACCTATTTCTCCAACAAAATAAAAAAAAAATTTAATTGTACATATGCTAGGTATTTTTAAACATATTTATTAAATTAAGAAAACAACATGAAATATAAATTTTTATCTCCATTATAGTTAAATAAAAAGGTAAATAAAAATGTTAATGCAGGCATAATACTTACACCACTATACTTTCATATCGCAAAATCAAGGGTATGATTTGTGACTATCAGTTTGACATGATTCTGAGCATTCAGGTTTTAAACACTCTCTTTGCGGACTCAAAATACACTCTATAACAAAAAATTTAAAAAAAACGAAAAAAGAGGAATGAGTTGCCGATAGAGACAAAACTTAGTGGGCAGAAAGATTATGTACAAAATAGAAAATGATTACAATTTCAGAAAAATTGAATAATTTATTTTGGAGTTACATAGTTATAAGGTAAGTAGCTCAATAAGGTGTTGACCCTCTTCTAGCCTAGAGGGAAGCTACCACACGACATGGCATAGAGTGATAAAACACGTTGATTCTATCCTGCGGTATCTCTTACCGAATTTGCTGCACTTGTCGGGCAGGTCATCAACATTTTCTGGTAGATACAGTCGCCTTCTCATCATATCCCAGACATGCTCATCTGGAGAGATATGATCTGGCTAGTCAAGAATGTGTTTCAGAAGCTGTAAGACGTATCAAAGCAACACGTGCCGGCCATATGTGGTTTGACATTATCTTGCTGAAAAATAAGGCCATGATTCTGCAAAAGGAACCGCAGCAAAACAATTCTCAGAATGTCGTCAGAGTAGCGCTGTGCCGTAAGTATGCTTCTAAGGAGGATCAAAAGGGCCCGGCTGTGAAAAGAAAAGGCACCCCAGACCATAACTCTTGGTTGAGGACCTGTGTGGCGTGAAATATTGAAAACAGGATCGGCACGCTGCCCTGTGCGTTTCCAGACACGTCTGCGATGAACGTCAGGACACAGTTGGAAGCAGGATTCGTCACTAAACACTATACGTCCCCATTCAGCATATTTCTAAACTGATAGAGCCAAGCACCACTGCAATCTGACTCGACAGTGTGCAGGCTTCAGTGGCAGGTGGCGCAGATGTTGGCACGAGCGTAAATGACGCTCTATCAGCCATCTATGAATGATTATGGTGGTTACCCGTATGCGGGTCACACGTCACGTCTGATGGTTGATAACGATGAATTAGGCGCTGTAACAGCTGATGTGACAATTAATCTGTTTTCCCGATTTGCTATGGCCTTAGGTCAACCGCTACCATCATGACACTGAAACTTGCCATTGTTCACCCATTCTTGACAGCATCTTCTAATTGCCGCATCGCTTCGACCCATTGCAGGAGCGATTCTCCAATTTGCTCAACCTGCCTCTTTCAATCTAATGATACGACCTCTTTCAAACTCTGACAGTTGCTCGTAATGAGCTAGAATCCCGCAACGAGGGATTTTTTCAGTCGTTGAAAGGTATCCTAAATCGCAATGCAACGGAAATTTTCCCATCAGATTGAGAATCACTTCTTATAGACACATGCTGAGAACGCAGTTCCGATGCACTGTAGCTCCCGCTATTCATTCATTGGACACCAAATTTTAACTCTTTGCATGTTCGGTACAAATGTCTTTGCATACGAAATTTCATTAAAATCTGGCAACTTCTTAATGCGTCATTTTTTTTATTATAGAGTGTATTTTTCGTATGAGGAAAAATGTTTTACTTAGATATGTTGAACCAAAAGCGTAAAACAGAGTAAATGCAAGTTTTCTTTCTTCAAACAATTAAATCTCTCTAGCAATAACATTCAATAATTTACAAATAAAACTGTATGTGAGTACATATTAATGTCGCACTGTTCAGCTACACGAGGGCTTTTGCCGACGGACCTCGTAATTTTGAATCATGGCCAAGTAATGAGGACGACACCTGAGCTGGCACACTCTCTCCTAACTATCACACCACACCAACTGGAGGATGACAGAATTAACGTGCATCCCTCCCCTATACGGCGGGTCATCAGCGGTGCTGGGCTCGATTTCATGACAATCTAGCCACGAGTCGATTATCTTAACCACTAGGCTACGTTAAATTTATTTTCAGATTTTCGTAAACGTCCATATTTCTGAAGATGTTTGTCAAATAAAAGATCTATTATAATTTTTATATCAACTTCCATCCACTGAAAATTGACAAACGTATAAAGTAGAGCAGAGTGCCACTGAGAATTGTATCGCGTGCCGCTTTTAGCACGCAAGCCACCCCTGATTTAAATGGTGACAGATAACTTTCTTCATGAACATTTAAATTCCTGAAAAATTTCTAGGATTTTTAAGACATCCATGAACCTATGCATTTCGAATTTCTAGTGTAATGAATCATGCATTTGAATAAAACGTGGTAAATATATTAGTGGTATGCTGATTTTATTCTTGGGAAGTTTTATATTGAGGTCTTCATTGAGGTGACAACATTTGAATGTATAGTAGAACATCATTTATCCAAACCAATTGGAACCGGACACCGTTCGGATTCGCGATTGTTAGGAAAACCGAAAACTGAATGCGATCTATGCAGTATGTGATACTGGACACTACAAATATTGAAAATCATCACATGCGGGAAACGTGCATGAAGAAAAAGCAAAATGTCGCAATGGTACCTTGATTGTGTAACATTATCACTTATTTTTCGCTGTACCATTGTACACCTTCGTTTTTTCACTGCAAGGTCTCTGGTTCTCTTGAACAGCAGTAGTTGAGTAGGACAGCACTCTTATTGCTGTTCGTACCATTCCATAGCTGTCTCTAACGACAGAAACGCATCAGAATTTGCTACTTTCATTGTTGTTGTCTTCGTCTTCATCCGTTTCATCGTCGACAGGGTCGAATTCTTCTTGCACGGAATTCACAATCTCGTCATCATTTAGCATTAGAAATCCACAGTCTTCTGCATCGCATGCCACCCAGGTTTCTGCATCAACAAAACTCAACAAAAGGGAACGTATACATCCCCTGACTTGGAAACAAACTGACTTAATATTCCGCGCAGATGTTACCAAATCACACAACGGAAATTCTCCAAATATCCCTGACTTTGGGGTTTCCCGTCACTTTTGGTCTCACACGAACAACTGTTGAGCATGCACTGTTCGAAAACGTTTCCGGACTTTGGTTCGGATATTTGACGCTCCGGATAACAAACGTTCGGATAAATGACGTTCTACTGTAGTATTGTTTTTCTGTATTGTATATTACATGGCGTTTATAATCAATTGTACAACATTAGTACTATATTACATATTAGCCCAAATATTCCTCTTACCCATAAACGAAGCGAGTAAATTGCTGAGCCGACGTCTCACTGATGTCGAAGACATTTTTCAGTGTGTCCGAGCTGTACACAGCTTTTACAAAAGTGTTGACGAAAGTATTTATAGGAGTTCTTTGCTCATCTGAGAGGATGGAAACGTTGTAGGCGACGCCTGGGTAAAATATTTCATCACTGCTTTCGTCACTGTTCTCTTGGCAAGTCACTGAAAGGGAAGAAATTGGCTGTAATCCAGCTTTTCTCAAACTGTGGGGCGCACCCCCTTTGGGGGGCATGACAACTCTTTGAAGGGACGCGGGCATATTCAAAAGTAGAAAACAAAATATTATTTAAAAAATATTAATTTACTGAAAGTAAACAAACAAAATACATTCTGGCATAATAAAAAATAAAATATACATTTGAACTGATTTATTACATTTACAAATGCATCAGTGTACTACACAATGTACCTTATACTTAATTTAATAATACCAAGTTAAGAACATGTTTAATAATTACTAATGCCCCATGGAATTGTCACATATAAAATTATATACAAAAACTAACACTTATCTTGTTAATTTGTACGGTTTATAATTAATCTCTTAACTGCAGAATAAAAGTTACGCGTTTCGCTTTCCAATGCCAGCCGTTTTCCACATTGGCACACGCATTTGATGTATTTGGGGTGGGGAGAGGAATATAGAAGGAAATAATTTGAAATATATAAGTAAATTCTTTGCAAACATTGTCAATGTCCTTTTATTGTATTCGGAAGTCTTCTGAATAACTTTATGGATAGCAGTGCACAGAAAATTTTGTACTTCGGAAGGACGTATATATGCGTACGGAACAATTAACGGTTTGCCTGAGCTTGACGTTTATATACGCCAGTGGTACTTAACAGATTAAAGTCGTGACGTATTTTTTGCGTCAAAGTTTAGTATTATTGAATTTAATATGTTGTTAATGTGTATGAGGGGGGCTTGAAGAAAATTATGATGGAATATTGGGTCGCGAATGTTGAAATTTTGTGAAAAGCACTGCTGTAATCAAAGTTTGCAATGCTGAGTAATTCATTTAAGTATTTTCGTGATTTGAACCTTTTACTCGACACTAAATGGAATTTTTCATGAAAAGAGCAGTATTTGTTAAATTGATGGAACTAGCCATAAATCAGTGAGCGAATGAATAAGTGTATTTTAACGTCGCACTATAAAGCTACACGAGAGCTATTGGCGAAGGACGTCGTAATTTTGAACCATGGTCAAGTGAGGAGGACTATACCTGATACGTTATCCCCTCAGCCCTTCTCACTCAACTTCCGCACCGCACCATACCTACGAAAGTATGTTTGAACCCAGACTGATTTAACGTGTATCGGCCCCTCTTCTCGGTGGGTCTTCAGTGCACTTGACTGGAGCTGATAACACGCCAGCAACGACTTCGTGACTTTGACCACTAGATTACTGCTGCCTCAAGTCATGAGTAAAAGAGGGAGAACAAATAAGTGTATATGATTTTAAAAAATTATTTACCTTTCCCAAATATTTTACGGAATTATAAAATTTTTTTAATAAGAATAATTGAAATTGTTTTTTTTTAAAATTTCCATAAGTAATATGAATTTAATTTTGAATTGTTGTTACTTGGTCGTACTTCACAAGTAACTAAATGCTGTAGGAATACATCGACAAAACAAATCTTGCTATTTACAAGAAAGGTTTAAGGTATCCGACTACCCTAAAATTGTGAATTTTGCCAAAAATTGACAATTTTTTTTGTGATTTTATTTTATGGGCCAATTTATTAGCTTTATAAAAATACTAAGTTTATCATTTTCCGTTCACTAGCGCAAAAACTGCAAGTGTTTTAGTAAAAGAAGATGCCATTACTTTAACCAAGATGTCATACTTCGAAACGCGTTTTACTCGAAATGTGATTTTTTGAAAATAGTCAAACGGGAACAGTGATTGCTAAAAATGTTTTGAACATAATTAACTGAAATTTTTTCTGTATGTTCCGAATTGTTTTAAATTTCAGATTTACCAATCACTGTTTTATTACAAAATTTACAGTCCCTTATGTGAATAGAGTCACTGTTTTTTTAAAGAAATTTCATATAATAACTGAATTAAAGTGCTCTAGTTTTTTGTAAGAAAGAGAATATGTCTTATTCTGAATGTCATTTCAAAAATGAATAATATAGCAGCACATTAGATTGAAAATTTGTTCATAAACCTTTGTTGCAAAATGGGTCGCGTTTATGCTATTTTTTGTCAATTTTTACTTATTTCCCCCCATTTTATTAATAATTTCTTTTTCTCTTCTTAATTTTAGCACACTTTTCATAAAATGCACTAAACAAATCTGAAAATAACGGGGGGAAAATTCCATATCTCCTTTTTTTAAAAAAAAAGTTGTCGCAACCAGTAGGATACTTTAAAGTCAACACGTTAGCAATCTTTTTATGAATGCCGGAACATATTTGAAGATAACCAATTTAATTTAAGCAGAAATTTCAGTTCTGAATGACGGTTGTTTACTGAACCAGGGCTTGAATTTTTGTGTGTTACTATTGGTGTGTTAATTCAATTAGATATTCAGTCCAAAAGCTATTTAAAAGTCCAAGCGTAGCTTTTAAACGTAAAGTTAATAAGAAAATAAGTCTACCCACATTTCATGGGAGATGATTCCATATTAATCATCGCGTTAATTTTCTTACTAGTTTATCTATGTTTGCTCGATGTGTCTTTCATACGAGTGTATATTTGGCCTTACGCGGCTCTTAAGAGTTTTATTTTGTGAGCGAATGATACTTTTGGTTGTGGCCGGCGTTCATGAGTTTGAGCTCCGGTGCCACTGAAGATCCACCGTGTTGAGGTGCTGAGATGCAAATTAAATCTGTAGAGGCTAAGAGTCCTCCCCTTGGTGTGGTGTGATAGTTCAAAGGAAAGAGTGGTAGCTCAGGTATCGGCCTCGTCACTTGACTAAAGTTCAAAATTACGAGGTCCTTCACCAAATTCCTTCGATTAGTTGAATAGTGCGATGTTACTATTCACTCACATTCACGTGATGCGCGTTTTACGGCGAATATACCTAAAGCAGTGTTTCTCAAACTGTGGGGCGTGCCTCCCTAGGGAGGCGTGATAACTCTACGAGGGGAAAGGTGCGAGCATATTGAAAAATCGAATGCAAAGATATTATTTAAAAAAATTATTACTTTACAGAAAGTAAACAAACAAGATACATTCATAATAAAAAATAAAATACACATTTACACTGATATGATACACTTATAAATGTATCAGTATGTGTGTGCCAATGTATTTAATAATAAATATAACAATATTAAGTTAAGAACAAGTTTAATAATTGCCAATGACCCTATGGGCTTGTCATGTATAAAATTATATGCAAAAATTAACACTTATCTTGATAATTTGTACGGTTTATAATTAATTCATTAGCTGCCAATTAAAAGTTACGGGATCTGCTCCCCAGCACCACCGTTTTCCAAGTAGGCGCACGTATGTGATGTATGGGGGGGGGTGAGAAAAGGAATTAATAAGCAAATCTTCTGAAATCTTTATTAAACACTGTCAAGGTCCTTTTACTGTATTCCAAAGTCTTCGGAATAATGTTATGGACAGCAGTGCACAGAAAAGATCGTACTTCGGAAAGACGTATATATTCGCCCGGTGCAATTAACGCTTTGCCTGAACGAGACGTTTATATACGATACAAAGTCGTATTGGAGCTTTAGTGTCAATGTATAGTATTATTAAATTCAATGCATTGCTATTTGTATGGAAGGGGGCGCGATGAAAATTATGGTTGAATATTGGGTCGCATATATTGAAAGTTTGAGAATCGCTGACCTAAAAACTAAAAAAGGCTGCTTGAAAGCATAGGTGCGCCTTATACGTCGGATTTTACGGTAATTGTAAAACACCCCATCTATTTTTTAAACACTTGCAAATAGAGTATTAATTGAAATACTATGTGATTCTTTGCTGAGAAGCAAACGTGTATGGAAATTGGAATTCCAAAATTTTATACATATTTACCTGTTGATCGTTCTAAAATCACTGGCATAGCTAGTTCTGAGTGTACTCTTTATCCCAAAACTTTTTTTAAAAACGAAAGCCCTTTTAGTGGTACTGTAGTTGCACATGTTGGGGGGACTCTGTAGGTTGGGGGTCCCGTATCATTGATACGGCAGTAGCTACGCCTCTGTCTAAAACTTTATAGTTTGTTACGCGTGTGATGATTGTGATCAGCAACTCTTATCTATATGAAAAACTGTATTCTTAAAGGAAAATAACAAAAATTCAGAAAGGTCAAGATTAACCCCGATCAACATTTATCATCAATTTAAAAAATTGCATAAGTTCAATATATTCAATTAAAATTTGATGATTTGCTTTGTGAAAAACTACGTCAAATATCATCTAAAAAAAAATGTTAAAAACTGCATTTCTTATATTTTGTTTTTCATACTTAAAAAATTCTAGATTAAGTTTAAAAAATAACATGAAATATAAAAGACTACGTATGAAAAACAAACAAAATGGATTGAACTTGATATCCAGTCTAACAAATACTTATATAGTCATTCTAAAAATCGTACTTTATTAATTTTTTCACCATTGAAAACATGCGGCCTTTAAGTTAAAATATATCATATATATTGTGTTACGATTTTGGTATTTAAAATGTGTTTATAATGTTAAATTATGTCAAAATTACTATTCTGCTTGAAAAATAGTGCAGGATTAATGTTCATTGCATGTAAACATGTGAATTAGATCAATTGCTGTGGGACATTGTAAATAACATGGGGCTCTTTGGGTATCTCGCCAAATTGGCGAGATATCGTTTAGTTGGCGACAGTTTTGGCAACTTATTTTGTCACCAAGTGTCGCCAAATTCGGCGATCTTGGCGATATTTGACGACTTCCGGTTCCGACTTCCGGTTCTCCTATTTTCTGGAATGTTCTACCACTTTCGCCGTGTCTATATAAGGCATACTGAAAGGCAACATGAGTTGTTGTTATTCAGATTTCTTGAAGCCCAGACGCGCCGGCAGCCTCTGTTACTTTACGGGTGATTCCGTCGTGATTTATGCCGAAGAGAGTACGAAAGCCTACGGCTTTGCATTTGATCTATTTCCCGCCGGATCAGTACATTGCGTTGTGTTACTGTTGTGTTGTATTACTGTGACTTCGGCTGTTCTAATGCCTTTCTGAACATTGTATTCTTCATTGGGCTGATAATAAAAAACTGTTTTATCGCTGTCCTGATTAAAGTCTATTCAATCCCTGAACCCAACAGTGAAATTCGTTACAAAATGGTGTCAGAAGGGGGATTGAATAGCGAAGATAAATGAAATGGCTGACTTCGATATTGAATCGGTGTCTGGACTGCGTGTTATAGAATTGCGAGAACAGTTATCGAATCGGGGCTTGCCTACAACTGGTCTGAAAGAAGAGTTAGTGAAACGACTTAGAGACGCTATGGAGAGTGAACAAAGTATTAGAGAAGTGTGATGAGAGCTCGCCTGAAATAAGTGAACGAATTAAGGCGGTTGGCGAAAAAGAGCCAGCCAGAGAAGAAAGAAAAAGTGAATCTGAAATAAATTTGAACCAACTGCTGGTGGCTATGATGGATATGAACTCTAACTTAAAAGAAATGAAGGCAGGTCAGGGAGAACAGGAAGGAAGATTATTAGAAGAAATGAAAAAAACCCAAGAGGAAATGAAAGCTAACATCGTAAGCGTGATTAACACCAAGATAGATGTTATTGCAGACAAAGTGGACAAAAATGAAGAAAGACTTGGCGAAATTGAAAAGAATATCAAGAAGAATGAGGAGAGATTTGGCGAAATAACACTAGAAATTGGGAAATTAAAAGAAGCAATGAAGGTTGATATATCTGCTGAAAAATCAAATTTCGCCAAAGAAAATATTCGGAAACAAGAAATCAGCCAAGATCAACTCAATATCGCCAAGCCGAATATCAAGATCTCCACATATGATGGTAAGACATCATGGCAGGTATACAAAACCCAGTTCTCAATTGTAGCCAATGGAAATGGCTGGGATCCTGTTACCAAAGCTCGCCAACTGGCTGCATCTTTGCGAGCGGAGGCTGCAGATGTCTTAAGAACAGTCCCGGAGGAAGAACAATTAAATTTTGAAGCGCTCACAGAGGCCCTAGAGCTACGTTTCGGCGAAAAATGTTTAAAGGACTTTAGTCGCCTGCAATTAAAATCACGCCAACAAAAACAGAATGAGACTCTCCAAGATTTGGCGACAGATGTAGAACGGCTATCTCATCTCGCATTTGCCGATTGCCCTGCTGACGTACGAGACACTTTGGCTCTACAATACTTTATTGATGGCGTGAAAGATCCTGAAATTCAGAAGGCTCTCAGATTGGCGGAGTTAAAAGACTTGAAATCAGCTCTAGTGTACGGCCTGAAATACGAGGCTGCCCAACAAGCTTCAAGAAGGGGCAGACATCTGGTGAGGGGAGCAGAAATAACCAATTCAGATCCTGGTATGGCGGATACTCTGAAAGAAATGCGTGATATTCTATTATCCCTGAATGTCAAGTACAATAGAAACGCACAAAAGACGAAGGTAACGTGCTGGAGGTGCGGAACCGAAGGACATGTTCAGCGGAACTGTCAAGCTCGCCAAGATCAATGAGCTGGGAACGCACCTAGAACCAAAAGCACAGGAAAACCAGAACATGGCGGTCTCGCGGGGTGGAGGTTGCCAGTTAATAAAAAGCCCCATTTTGAGGTTTTTCAAATTTCTTCAGAAAGTGGCGGCGGAAATGGATTCTTCATTGAAGCCCATGTAAATAAATTACCTTGCCGTATGATCGTTGATACAGGGGCCAATGTCACCATCATGCGGGAAGATATTGCTCAACAACTTAATGAGAAAATCATCTGGACGCCACCCTGCGTTACCCTCCAGACTGTGACCGGTGACAAAATTCCAATTATTGGCAAAACGAACATCAAGATAACCTTCGGAAATAACGCATATAGTCATACTGTCTATGTGGCTAAAATTACGAACAATTTTATCCTCGGACTGGACTTTTTAGAGAAATACAATTTTATTTTGAACTTTAAAGATAGCTCTTTGCATTCTACGACGGAAGATGTAACCCTTTTTCGGAAAGGAGTAAGTGCAAACCCTGTTATCGAATAATTGCTTCCTCGGATTTCACCATACCGGCTAGGCAAGAACTAATATTGAAGGGATATACAGACCAAGAGAAAAATTTTCGACTTGGAGTCCTTGAATTTCCTGATTTCGAGAATTTTCCAAAAGGGGTTTTAGTAGCTTCAACACTTGTAGACATTACAAAAGAAGCCATACCAGTAAGATGTGCCAACGTAAGTAATAAACCGAAAATTATTAAGAAAGGTAAGGTGTTAGCCACATGTACCCCAGTGACCTGTGTTGAGAGAAGTTCGTTCCAAACATCAAATGTGTCATCTGAAAATGTAAAGGAGGATTTGCTAAAAACCACAGAATTAACTCAGAAACAGAGAAGAGCTGCAGAGAAAATGCTTCGTGAATTTAAGGAACTGGTTCCCAAGTCATCCGAGGAGTTTGGAAGAACAAATTTAACAAAACACCGAATTGACACAGGCAATCATCCTCCTATTAAACAACATCCTCGAAGATTACCATTTGCCAAAGTGGAAGAGGTAAAAGATCTTTTAAAGGATATGCAAGCAAAGGGTGTCATTGAATCTTCTACTAGTCCCTGGGCCTCTCCCATCATCTTGGTCCGAAAAAAAGACGGTTCAACTAGATTCTGCGTGGACTACCGTCGTTTAAATGACATCACCAAGAAAGACAGTTACCCTCTTCCCCGAATAGATGACACCTTAGACACATTATCTGGAAATGTGTGGTTCTCTACTCTTGATTTAAAAAGTGGCTATTGGCAGGTAGAGATGGGTCCCGTAGATCGTGAAAAGACAGCATTTGCAACAAGCGGACAAGGACTTTGGCAATTTAAAGTTATGCCTTTTGGTCTATGCAACGCACCTGCTACTTTTGAGCGCCTCATGGAGACGGTGTTGAGAGGACTCTCTCCTGAAACTTGTCTTATTTACCTAGAGGACATAATTATTGTGGGGCGAGATTTTGAAGAACATCTTAGCAATCTGAGGAAGGTGCTAGAAAAATTGAAACAAGCCAATTTGAAGTTAAATCCAGACAAATGTAATTTATTTCGCCGTGAAGTGAGCTACCTCGGACACATAATTTCGGCTGAAGGCGTAAGAACTGACCCCCGAAAAGTGGCAGCGGTTAAAGAACGGAGCCAACCTCGGAATGTGCACGAGTTGAGAAGCTTCTTAGGGCTCTGCACTTATTATAGAAGGTTCGTAAAATGGTTTTCTTTAATCGCAAGACCACTTCATAGGTTGACTGAACACAAACAGCCATTTGTATGGACTGAGGAATGTGAGGTAGCATTTACCAGCTTGAAGGAGGCTTTAACATCCGCGCCAATTTTATCTTATCTGGATCCTGATAAACCGTTTATCTTAGATACGGATGCCAGCCATGCAAACGTAGGAGCAGTGTTATCTCAAGAAATCGACGGCCAAGAACGTGTCATCGCTTACTGGAGTAAATGCCTGTCGAAGCCCGAGCGAAATTATTGCGTCACCAGGAAAGAATTACTTGCCATCGTTAAGGCTGTTGAAAATTTTCACAGTTACGTTTACGGGCGAAAATTCCTGCTTCGAACAGACCATGCATCTCTCACATGGCTTTTGAATTTCAAGAACCCAGAGGGACAGATTGCTAGGTGGATACAGAAACTCCAGGAGTACGACTTCGACATCCGACACCGCAAAGGATCCTTGCACGTAAATGCAGACGCCTTGTCCAGGAAACCCTGTTCGGAGAATTGTCGCTTTTGCTCTATAGCTGAGATGAAATATGGAAAAACGGTGCCGGTTGTGCGCCAGATCACTACGTCAGCTACATCACATTTAGACCCTTGGAGTGATGAAGAAGTTCGCGAAGCACAAATGAAGGATCCTGACCTAAAACCCATTATTGAACGCATGGAGTCCTCTAGTGTGAGGCCCTCTTGGCAAGACATCTCTAGTTTAAGTCCTGGTATCAAACGGTATTGGGCTCTTTGGGATTCTCTTCACATTCGAAACGGCGTCCTGTATAGAAAATGGGAATCCGAAGATGGCAGAACATCAAGGTGGCAGTTAGTACTCCCTCGATCACGAATACCTGACGTACTAAAGGAATTACACGATAGTTCAACAAGTGGCCATTTCGGAGTTATGAAGACCATGCAGAGAGTTCGAGAGCGGTTTTATTGGAATAACGTAAGAACTGATGTCGAAAAATGGTGCAAGTCCTGCGATACCTGTGGAGCCCGTAAAGGACCGAACAGACGTAGTCGCGGAAAGCTACACCTATATAATGTAGGGGCACCATTCGAAAGAATTGCGTTCGACATCTTGGGACCTTTTCCACGATCGAAAGACAATAACCGATACATTTTATCTGTCATGGATTATTTCACGAAATGGCCTGAGGCATACCCGTTTCCCGATCAGGAAGCGGCAACTGTTGCAGAAATGTTAGTGGAGAATTGGATTTCAAGGTTCGGGGAACACCCCTTCAACTCCATTCCGATCAGGGGAGAAATTTCATTTCTGCTGTCTGCCAAGAACTTTGTAAAATCCTGGGAATCGATAAAACACGAACAACCCCTCTACATCCACAATCAGATGGCATGGTAGAAAGTTTTAATCGAACGATCCTGAATAGTCTCTCTCACCTTGTTTCAAAGAACCAACAAGACTGGGATCAGAAACTACCGCTGTTCCTGCTGGCTTACAGAAGTGCCGTCCATGAAACTACCGGCTTTACACCCTCAAATATGCTCTTTGGTCGTGAACTCTGTCTCCCCTGTGATCTCGTATTTGGACGTCCACGGGATGCGCCTTCTTCGCCTGAAGACTATGTTGAGAATCTCCAGGCACGGTTAGAAGACGTTCATAAATTTGCCCGAGGTCGCATTAACATCGCGACGGACAAGATGAAGTTCCGATACGATGCAAGAGCTACAGGACATACATTTAAAGAAGGTGACAAGGTTGGGTTCTGGAACCCGTACCGACGTAAAGGACTTTCTCCGAAGCTTCAAACATCGTGGGAAGGGCCTTATACAGTTCTAAAAAGACTGAACGATGTCGTGGTTTGAATCCGTAAGTCTACGAATGCTAAGCCTAGAGTCGTTCATTACGATCGCTTAGCTCCTTATTATGGTAACAATACTTAGTTAAGGGATCAATTTAAACCATGGTTTCATCACCTTCAACCATTTCCTTTTGTAATTAGTCCTGTAAATAGTTGTTTTTTTATTTGTTATGTTGAGTATACTTTCATTGTCATTTGTTTCTCTTATATTTAAAATAATATAATTGTTTGATTTAAATGGCTTACTGCTCAAGTGTACTTACTGCCCGAGACGTGCAGTCTTTGAGGAGGGGGCAATGTTACGATTTTGGCATTTAAAATGTGTTTATAATGTTGAATTATGTCAAAATTACTATTCTGCTTGAAAAATAATGCAGGATTAATGTTCATTGCATGTAAACATGTGAATTAGATCAATTGCTATGGGACCTTGTAAATAACATGGAGCTCTTTGGGTATCTCCCCAAATTGGCGAGATATCGTTTAGTTGGCGACAGTTTTGGCAACTTATTTTGTCACCAAGTGTCGCCAAATTCGGCGATCTTGGCGATATTTGACGACTTCCGGTTCCGACTTCCGGTTCTCCTATTTTCTGGAATGTTCTACCACTTTCGCCGTGTCTATATAAGGCATACTGAAAGGCAACATGAGTTGTTGTTATTCAGATTTCTTGAAGCCCAGACGCGCCGGCAGCCTCTGTTACTTTACGGGTGATTCCGTCGTGATTTATGCCGAAGAGAGTACGAAAGCCTACGGCTTTGCATTTGATCTATTTCCCGCCGGATCAGTACATTGCGTTGTGTTACTGTTGTGTTGTATTACTGTGACTTCGGCTGTTCTTATGCCTTTCTGAACATTGTATTCTTCATTGGGCTGATAATAAAGAACTGTTTTATCGTTGTCCTGATTAAAGTCTATTCAATCCCTGAACCCTACAGTGAAATTCGTTACAATATATATATATGGCCCGTAATATTACGTGAGTTTGACGTGCTTGCTATATAGTGTGTCTTAAATAAACTCTCCAGATAGAAAGAACAATAAATGTGGTAAGCGTTACAAGTTTCGCTGCCATTACTTCTCAATCGTCCACCATCCTAAAATGCTATAAAATTTACCGGGAGTAATTCAGATATCAAGAATATCAATATTAAATTGTCAATTTAATATTGACAAGGAAGTCCTTAAACACTCACCAAAACAATTTTAAGGCACACGGCTGAAAGTTAGCTTAAATCTTGCTAACAAACCGAATACATGAATATATATGTAGAGTGGTCAACAGAGTGCCTGTTTCCTTAAGAAAACTTAACCTCCTATCGTGAAGATTGGATGTAGCTTTAGTTGGCTTTACTAATGCATGAATAAAGAAAATATAAACATATCTTTAAAACTTTTATCACATCGCACGTGACGCGATGTGCGTTATCGATATCGTCACAGGAGCTTGCACCCTTACAAGGTGGACCATTGTTTGAGCCAACTGACTACTACATATACTAAACTTATCATGAAAAATAGTGGTATGGAACATTCTACCGTTAAATTGTTAGAAATTTCTTTTACACTCCTAACACTTTCCCATATTATTTAAAAAGAAGGTGTATGAATCTTTATTTGACACTCGTCTCTATGAAGGTACTTGACTCGAACTCAGGACACACCAGCCAGGAGTCCGTGACCTTGCCCACTAGGCTACCACGGTGACAATAAAAGCATTTAAGTTACAAGTCTCACCATCATGCTTTCGTAATAACGGTTCAATCGGCCACCATTCCTAAATGTTATAAACTTTATCACTTTTAATCCTGACGAGAGGAAGTCAGATTTATGAAGAACGTCACCTTTAAATTGTCCAGGAATAACGTAACACCCATCAAAGCTTCCATCCTTATAACATTTCATTTGTTATGAAGACTTTAATTGTACACGGCTGGTTCAGTTAAAAGCTTACCAACAAAGGAAAGATGTTTTTTCTACACAAAGAGTGATTATGTATCGCGTGAGAAAAGGAACTACGAACCTGTTTTTATAATTTTGTCACATCGCACTTGACACGATGTGTTCCACCGATATCAACGACACCTGAACTGGCACCCTTATAAGGTGACCATGACAAAGTTTTGAGCAAACTGACTAATATATATACGAAACGGATCCTTAAAAGTATTGGTATTGAACATTATATCCTTAAAGTGTTGAAGATTTAAGTTTTTCTTTCCTATCTTAATTCTATGTACATAATTAAATTGAAAGGGTATGTATCACTAATTGACACTCGTGTTTATAAAAGCAGCTGAAGTGTCACATTAAAATTTTAAACCGGTGAAGGGATTAATATTAATTAGGATTAAAAAAACATGTTTTTGTCATAGCTATTTGTTTTTGTTAAGCTGAAGTAAGTTTAGGAATAATGTTCCATCAGTTTAACCGTTATGCTTTAATAATGATGACTCGATTGTTCATCGCCCTTAAATGCTGTATCAGTGTTATTTTGCTTACTACTTTTTAGCTTCCACTTTCCACCACTACGAAAGGAGCTCTGATGTATCTAGAAAATCTGCATTAAATAATTGCTCCAGTTTTACAAGAAGTAATCCCGAACTTCTGTAATTGCAACAACTGTAAGGTACATAGTTGGAAAGGAAACGTTTTTTCGCCAGGGAAGTATAAAGCTGCTTTTAAAATTTTATCACATTGCACATGTGAATCTATCTATTTATCTACCTATCTATAGCTATATATATCTCTCTATGATATAGATATAATATCTATCTGTAATAGGGATGGCGAACCACTATATATTTCTCTGTAATATAGATATAATATCTATCTGTAATAGGGATGGCGAACCACTGTATATTTCCCCGTAATATAGATATAATATCTATCTGTAATAGGGATGGCGAACCACTGTATATTTCCCCGTAATATAGATATAATTTCTATCTGTAATAGGGATGGCGAGCCACTATATATTTCTTTGTAATATAGATGTAATATTTATCTGTAAAAATGATGGCGAACCAGTGGCACGCTTGCTATTCATGGCCCACGGCACAATATTTTGGGCACTCCAGCGATCAGAATGGTTTGCCTTTTATTTCAAAATAACAAAGTTCATTATGAAATATTGCGAACAATCAGAAGTGATCGCGTGCGGTGGGAGCACTTTCGTTTGTTATTGTCTTGCCTTAGTTACTTCGTAGATTACAATTGCTAAAGATGCAAAGTTTGTCTACGCATAGCATATTCAATTTCATTGACACAACTGTATTTTAAAGTTTATTTGTGTTACATTAGCGAATTTTAACTGTTACTTAACATGGCTAATTCAGAAACAGATCAAAATGTGCAAGATAGTAAGTGTAAGGAGAATTTCAAATTTGGTGAATCTACAAATATGGCATTATTAGTAAAAGCGACAAGGAAATGCGTGTTTTAAGTTCTGGAATAGTGGTATGCAGAACAACATCTGTAAAATGGCATTTTGAAACAATGACAAATCCTCTAGTCAAAAAATGGACCACAGTAAAAAAAATTAATTGCTTAGAACCCGTTTGGCAGATTCCTCCAATTTAGCATGCATTCTACTAAAAGTATCGTGTTACAATCCTAATACAAGTTATTTGTCACCTAATTTGCAACAACAAAAGCCACGCTAATGTTTACGTTAGTTATACGTATAACTAAAACATTTGCAACTATACAGTGCAAAAGGTATTTTTTCGTAGTAAGTAAAGAGTTTTGCGTTGTTAGAGTATTTAGCTTTATTATTTTCCCAATAATCTCAAGTAAAAGGTACTCGACGGCACGTCTATACTTCATTAAACACATCTTTAGAAAAAAATGGCACGTTAATCGATAAAAATTCGCCGTCCCTGTTCTAGTGGGTCGATAAATACAGAGCGTGCTTGGGAGCTTAACACTGGGGGCTTCGCGTTAGACTTCTCTCCTGGCCGGCACTTCTGCTCATGCTCCACAGTGCACAAGATCACGAAAACAGAAATGGACACAGTAGGCTTTGGCCCTCATGGGTGGTTGCGCCACTGAGTTTAGTTTTAGCGTTGTTCTAAATACTCATTTTTAACACTTTCCACCACGAGATGAGAGAAATTCAGATATATTATAATTCTCTGCACGCGAAACTAATGTTTTGCAAAGAATAATATAAAAATTTCCAGAACTTGCATCAATATGACAATTGTAAGCTACAAGGTGGAGACAGCAAAGCTCAATTCTTACCAATAGTAGAAAATGTGTTTTTTTCAACCAGTAAGTAAAGGGAAGAAATACATTCAACCAATAAGTAAGGGAAGCATTAACTTGGTTTTAGAAATTTGATACATCGCACATAACGAAATGACCATAGCTCTCATGTATTTTTATAATACGGTTTTTATAAGCTCTTTTTAAATACCACCTACCAGTTATCTCGTAGGCATATAATGAAGAAGCACAATTTCTCTACTAGAGAACAATCTTCACTTCCTGTTCTGGATGGATCTCCGTAGTCATTTTTGAGCTTCGCAATAACAATTTGTATTGAACACCTGGCTTTGGCAGTAGGAAGAGTTTCGGGGAATTTTTTGATGCTCGTGAGTAGATACGACAAATGATAAAATGTAAGACATTATGAAACAAAGAAGATAAGGAAGCTTTAGGGTTACAATAAAATTGTTTTCCCCAATAAATATTGTAGTTTTCATTTTATGTAACTAAGTAGTCTTAAATTATTGGATGTGAACTATATATATATATATATATATGCAAACCTGGTTCCTAATGCCAGGAGTTTGCTACAGTACTACTGTGGCTAAGAGTATATACTATCATGACTGTAGTTAGCTTAGGTTTATAACAATATTGTATATATTTTTGAAATACACACACACACACGCACACACACACACACACACACACACACACATATATATATATATATATAATATATATAGTATTAATGTTATTTTATCAAAACCCGGGAATATGTTTTGCACTACTCACGTGGTAAGTCTTTATCTAATAGTTTTAACTTTGATTTTAAAATATTTTAGTAATTATTACAGGCTATAATATTATCGTTTTACATTAATAGATAATAGTTTTATTTATAATACTAGTTAAACTTCTTTCGAAATTTCTTGCTTTCCCTATGGCCCAGAGTATTGGTAAATTTAGGTGAAGGTTGGCTGGCCGAAAAACATTGTTTAAACCTGCAATTTGTTCGAATCCCGGAGAAGGCATGGATGTTTGTGTTGTAATCCTTTCTTCTGTCTGTGTTGTATGTCCCCGTATTATACATTGCGTGGTGCATGGGGTTTATAAATGTTAAAAAAAAACCCCTGCAATCCTGGTTCCTAAGGCCAGGAGTTTGCTCTACTTCTACTGTGGCTAAGACTATTCTATCATGACTATAGTTATCTTAGGTTTATAACTATTTTTGTATATTTTTGTAATATATATATATATATATACATCTAATTGTTCTTAGCTTTTATTTTAATATATATTAGTAATTATTATACGCTATAATATATTATCGTCTTTTTTAATAGATTATGGTTTTATTTGTTATAATAGTTAAACTTCTCTCTCTTGACACATCTTACTTTCCCTATAACCCAGAGTATTGGCAAATATAGGTGAAGGTTGGCTAGTCGCAAAACTTTACTTAAACCTGCAATCATTCTTCCTAAGGATAGAAGTGTGCTATAGTACTACTGTGGCTAATATATATATACTTTTTACTATCACATGACTTGTTATCTCAGGTTTATATTTATTTTGTGTATATTTTTGATTTGTATATATATATATATACATATTTGGATTACAACTATCTAAGTAAATTTATTTTTAAATAAATTATAAGTAAAAAAACTTTTTTAAAAACAAGCTTTTATTTAAACGCGCTAAAAAGAATAAAACAAACTGTTCTTTTAAAACTTTTTTTACCATCAAATTATAACGTCATTACACAATTTATATGATATAAAAACTTGTCGCAAGATTTAAGTACTCGTATTTACTTAGTTTGAAATTTTTAAAAATTAAATTTTTTTATTTATTTAATTTACTTGTTTATCTACACAGGTAAATCTTGCAACAAACTTTTATATCACATAAATTTGTGTTATGACGTTATAATTTGATAGTAAGAAAAAGTTTTAAAGGAACAGTTTTTTTATTCTTTTTAGCGCGTTTAAATATATAAAAGCTTGTTTTTAAAAAAGTTTTTTTTTACTTTTAATTTATTAAACTATTAGACCTACAGACTTGAAATTTGGTAAATATATTTCTTTCATTGAGTAGAAATTCGGTACATAAGAGATTTTGCAAAAATCAACCATAAAGGGACATTTCAGGGATTTAAGGGCGTTATAGATAATTATTTCCGTTTTCTCTATTAGACATAGAGACTAGAAATTTAGCAGGCACGCTCCTTTCATGGAGTAAGAAATCCACCAGGGAATGGTTTTGAGAAATTCAACCCCTAAGAGAACTCAGACGGTTAGTCGCCTTTATAGATAATAGATCTATAGACTTGAAATCTGGTAGGTATATTACTTCCATGAAGTAAAGATGCGCTACAAAAGAGACTTTTACGAAAATTGGTTTCCAAGAAAGCTGCGAGGGCCTAAAGAGGAGTTATAAATCGAAGAAAATCCCGCTTTTTAACTATTGGGCCTACATATTTGAAATTTAGCAGGCATGTTCTGTACAAGGAATAGAGGTCCGCTGAGAAAGGGCTTTGAGAAAATTGCCACCCAAGTTGGGTTGCGAGGGCGTTTTATGTATAAAAAAATATTCTTTATGTCAATTATTAAACCTACAACCTTGAAATTTGGAATGCATGTTATTTTTACTGAGCAGATATCAGCTAAGAAGGGGATTTTCGAAATTTGACTCAAATGAGTGTTACGAGGGTGTTATAGATAAAAAAAAATCTTTCCTACTATTCAATCTGCAGACTTAAAATGTGGCAAATATTTTAAAAAACGGTTTTTGTGTTTAATTTGCTATTCACAGAAAATTGACACATTAAAAATTTCTTTATGTTTCATTGTTTTATTTTTCAATTCGCCCGTGCGAAGAACGGGTATATCAGCTAGTAATATATTTCATACTAATAAATATAGTGACAATTTATTTAGAAATTATACCTTACTTGTAATTGTAATATTAGGCCATAAAAATGAGTTAATGTTAGATTTCCTTCGGCTGGCTTGTGCCAGAAATACATAATTTTCTGTTTGTCGCATTACATTTGGCCAACACACCTTGAACGCTGCTATAAATGAACTATTAATGTGTTATATCTCGTAGACATATAAAAAACTCTTGATGACGATTAAAATGGTGGTAGTATCAAAGGAATTTTTATTGTTTGATTGTAAATATATTTATTTCTGAGAAATTTCCGCAAAATATATCTCGTAAAATAATCGCACGTACAGAGATAATCTCGGATGACCTTTGAAAGGTTAATTAACTAGCATAAATTGTAAATATCAATGTTTTCTATGAACATTGTACATTCAGGTATGGTGTTTAATCAAAGTCTGTTAAATTATCACGGAGATGGGACTTTTAGTTTCTCGTTCTCTGTATGTGTAATACGGAAAATGTTTGCAGTTTAATTTCTCTTGGTAAAAATCGCCGTTGTCTTGATCCAGTTGACTAAAATTAAAAGAACGGCGTAATTTTTTACTGTCCAAATAAATATTCTTCTGTGAAAAACTGAGTGAATAAATAAATTTTTGCCACTTTTTAATTTTCAGTTTTATTATTTATAAATTGACTCGAGCAAATTTTATGTTTTTGAATTAACATTGTGTAGCTTCAGCAACAAGGGAAATATCATTTCCGTTCCATTTCAATTTTCTTCGTTTCATTGACATGCATCAGGTTTGGCAAGGTTTTAATTTTATATTCATTTGACTTGAGTTCACTCTTTTCATTTGCCACAAAAATATTTAATAAAGTAGAAAAGCATCATAAGCGTCTATTAAACTGAAGGATGGTTGGCTGGTGTTTTGTCATGGTCAATAATTAAATAGGACCAAAGGTCTAAAAATAGCATCGGCAATCTGGATACAGTTATCTCCATATAAGTCCTCACGGGGGTTCGTGCTGATGTACTGTAGTTTTGCCAGAATGGCAAGACAGGAAAAAAGATGTTCTGGCTTCAGTTCCGGGTCGTTACAGTGTTTGGAGAAAGAGTACTTTCTTATCCCGTTCTGAATTTGCATGCCCCTAAAATGTCGTGTTCTAAGTCTTGTTGAGATGTTTGTGCTAAACTTCTACTATAATTTTTTTATATCTAAAATGCGTTTTTTTATATTTAAATGATTTTCTACGTTTTCCACAAACCATTTCTTCAAACAAGCAAAGAATCTTCAAAAACAGTTGGTTATTGGTAATTTGCTTTCGGCTTGTTTAAGTAACAAGTATTTGGTTAATATGAAAGACCGGGGTATTTATCACAGTTTCATACACGCTTGCCGCTTTGTAGACGGACTGAGATTGCCGCAATTAAATGCGGTCGATACGCCTAGCTCATTACCTCTAACCAACCGTTTCAGACTTTCTGCCAAGAAATTTATATAGTATATTTGAGAAAAATTAAAATATTTGTGGTGTGGTAGGAATTTTAATCATACGTTTCTTTTTCAATACCTACTAACAGTTCATACTCTCCCAATATATATTTATATATCCTGTTCAAATTTTCAATCATTAATAAAATATTTTTAATTCATCCACTCAAGTTCAAATACATTTTGTAAAACTTGACACTTGATGTTAATAAAGTTTTTTTTTCAAATATTAATTCATTAATTAAATTTAATTGATTAATTTTAGTTTTATATGGGAGGAAAAATTTATCTTATGTAAGATATTTAGCAGAATATAAATTTAGGAATAAATACCGCCATGAAGAAGCGTGTAGATCGCTGGAAAAAAATTTCTGTTTCAGATTCTTTTTTCGCACATTCTGGACTCTAGTCTGAGTCAAAGAAGACTAGTCAGAGGAAACGAATCGAGCTAATATAAGTGCAATATAATGCCCCCTCCCAAAGCAGCTACGGTACTGCTGAACGGAGAGTGATACCATATATACTATCAGGGGCATCAACAGTTTATAAGATGCAAGGTAGCACTGTAGATTATGCAGTGATATATCTAGGACGGAAGCTCTTCGCAGCAGGTCAAGCATATGTCGCCTTGAGTAGTGTGAAATCATTAGATGGACTATTAATTTAAGAACTAGACTGCTCGAAACTCACTGGAAAAGTTCATAAAAACGTATCAATTTTGACTCATTTTAAAAAAATCTTTAAAAAAACAGAAACATTATTTTGTAAAAAAATTGTACCGTATGGTGGCGAAATAAATGATCCTTCCGATTCTACAATTATTTTTTGTCTGAGTTTTTTAAAAAAAATAGATTCTGTTTCAAAAACATCAAAACTCCAAAAAAACAACAACAACAATAAGATATCAATCATTGGCATGGCCAAGTAATTTTAGCGCGTTTTTCACATTTTGTATTTAACAATAATACAACTCTAATGAACTTTTTACTAACAGAAAGTAGTGTGTACTGTACCACTCCTCTAAGCATACTACTATTGAATTGAAATGAAATATTGACACAAATCTGTATCAGCACTATAAAAAGGCAAACTAGCGAAATTCAGGAAAATTTGTAGGAAAATTCGGGAAAACTATGGAAAAATTTCAATTTGATTCGGCTCATCTAGGGCACAAATACGACCAAATGCTGAATATCCGAGATCAATTGGTTGCTTATTGGCTGAGAAAAAGGTACGACAAAATATGGAACGAAGACGAAGACGAAATTTGCGTCCTATTAACGCTTTTGTTCCACTACTTGAAAAACGCGCTAAAAATCCCCTATTGGTTATTCATTTTGTGTTGTCAAGCATAACGGAATAAACAACGCACAGAGGGAAGACAATTATGCGTTTTAAGGTTTTTAGTTAATATCTTTTTAACTAATTGCAATATCGGAATATAAATGGTCAAAACATGCATTGTCATCCAAACTAAACGTGTACACAAAATTTCAGCTCAATGGGTTGAAGATATCAGCTTTAAAGTTGATTTGCAAGATTCCACCCGAAAAAATTACATACATACATAGTAAGTTAAATAAAATTAACAAATTCTATCTGTAATTAAATTTAAGGACACATGTCATAGTGTGTGTTTAGATTACTGGTGATGAAATGAGGTATATTTAAATTACTTGTAGGCTTAAAATTAGAAAATTTCTTTAAAAAAAATCATTCATTTTAATATAAAATTATTTTTTTAATTGAAAATGTATTGCATTTCCAGATAATATTTTTCTCTTATTGTTTTCCTAGCGGATTTCTTTTTGATGGGTAAAATATATAAAGAAATGATCTTTCCGATTCTGTAATTATTTTTTTGTCTGAGTTTTATAGATTACAGTTAGATAAATTTTTTAAAGAATTTCTACAATACTCCCTCTTAGTTTAACTTGGCAGCATTGAGAAAGGTATATAATGTACCAATCTACTTGAAAAATAGCTCTACTTTTTTTTTTTTTTGAATTTGAATCCAAGAAAATAGATAGAAATTTGTAAAAAATTGCACACGTTGTAGAAATTAGATTATTTTTACGTTGTAGAAATGTAATTATTTTTAGACGAAGTTAATTAATACAGTCAATAACGCAACGTTATGAAATTCCAGTTTGGCTGAAAACCGTTTTTCGACGCCAACTTTTGCCATTGTTGTAACAATAACATTATTACAACAATGCAGACATATCGAAGTTGAAGCCCAAAACTAGTTGAACGTTTTTAATTAATATTAATTTAATTAATTGCAATATCGGAATATAAATGGTCGAAACATGCATTGCCATCCAAGCTAAACGTGTATACAAAATTTCAGCCCAATGAGTTGAAGATATCAGCTTCAAAATTGAGTTGCAAGATTTCACCCGAACAAATTACATGTTGTTGTTGTTTCTTATCCCAGCTCCAAAAAAATCCAGAAATAAGATAGGATTTCCTAAAACCTCGTCATATGAAAAACTCAAGCAATTCAGAATATGACTGGGAGAGGCCTGATCAGCCTCGCACCTAGGACATTCTGGGAAGACTTTCCAGCCCTGTTGAAAAGTCAGAGACGATGTGGCCTCTAAAAAACCGCGACAGAGCCGTCTGCTGATACCTAGAACGTACATACATACATACATTGTAAGTTAAATAAAAGTCTATAAAATATTTCTGTTTTCTCGTAACTCTAAGTTTTTTTCAATTTAATTTTTAAATTTATTTCTATGTTATATTATCTCTTTCAGTTTCTTTCAATTTAATTTATTAATTTCAATATGATATCATTTGCTTAGTTTAATTACAATAAAACTATCTAGGTGGTACCTCTGTTTTTTGCTTTTATGAGTTAACACTTCAATATTAACATATTTTGCGCGATTTTTGACTAAGATGCATTGTCTTTTATTCTCATTCGGTTAGCATTTTGACATTTAAGTTTTTGCTTAGTTTTTCCTTACAAGAATTCTTTTCTTTACATTCATCTCATTGAGAAAAACATTTCTTTTCATATTTTAATTTTATATTACTATTATACATGTGTGATAGATTTCGGCATAACTTTTCAACATGGCTCTGCACTTCGATTATATCGAAAACTTCTTTTGTACGGGAAGGTAAATCCATAAAACATAGCTTAACCCTAATTTCACTGGTCCTAATTCAGCTACAGATTTAGAAATCATTATAGGTCTCCATTTTAGTTAATAGACTATTTTGATTTCTTCCATTTTAAGAGTTCTATCTCTGTTTCTTGTTATGCATATTTTTATCCAAATCTTGTACAATATTCATTTCCACCATTTTTTTCCTAGTTATGTTTCTTAGAATTCGGTTTCTGTCTCTTAGCTTTGAAAGAATAGTAGAGTTTTGTCTTATTATTTTTATTCATTTTATTATACTATATACACTGCTGGCCACCGTAAATGCAACACCCTGAAGGAAGCCTGCAAATAAAATGAAATTGATAGCATGCATTAGCGGAGGTGAGATATGCAAATAATTAGAATTTCAGCGCAGCCACACATCACGCACGCTTGTGGTTCCACCTCAAAGCGCTATTTAAGGCTTGGAGATTTCGACGGTTTCAAGTCAGCAATTGTGTTTTTCTTGTGGTTTTTTCAAAAAACGATCAGTTATGTCTCGTAGAAAACAGCGATCAGCTTTTGATCAAGTATCCGAGTTCGACAGAGGAAGGATAGTGGTCTACCGAGATTGTGGATTATCTTTCAGGGAAATCGGTAGTCACGTTGGACGAAACCAAACAACTGTAATACGGGTATGTGGTCGTTGGGTGCAGGAGGGTAGGACGGACCGACGTGGTCGATCGCATCCACCTCAGTGCACCACTTCACGTGAGGACAGGCAAATTGTGCGCATGGCAGTGACGGATCGCTCAGTCACATCACGAACCATAGCACAGCACATTGAGTCTGTAACGCATCATTCAGTGTCTGCGCGTACCAATCGACGCCGTTTACAGCAGAGTGGTCTGTCCGCAAGACGTCCATTGCTTGGTCTACCCTTGACGCAGAACCACAGACGTCTCCGAAGCCAATGGTGCGATGAAAGAAGGATGTGGGTGTCAGAATGGAATGAAGTTGTCTTTGCTGACGAGTCACAAATCTGTCTGCAACACCACGATGGTCGGATTCGAGACTGGAGACGCCGTGGGGAGAGGATGCTGAACAGCTACGCTATACACCGCCACACTGATCCTGCATCGGGTATTATAGTAAGGGGCGGTATTGGATATCACTCTCGCACTCCTCCAGTCCACATTTGCTGGTACTTTAAACAGCCAGTGCTACATCTCCGAGGTGTTGGAACCAGTTGCCGTTCCTTACCTTCAGGTCTTGGCCACAGTCATATTTCAGCAGGATAATGCGCGACTACACGTGGCACGCATTGTTCAAAGGTTCTTCGTCAATCACCAGATTGAATTGCTTCCCTGGTCGGCTCTCTCTCCGGATCTTTCGCCGATAGAAAACATGTGGTCCATGGTTGCTCAACGATTGACCCAGATTACACCCCCAGCTGCCACACCAGATCAACTTTGGCAACGTGTGGAAGCTGCTGGGTTTGCTGTACCCCAAGAACACATCCAAAGTCTCTTTGAATCAATGCCGAGGCGTGTAGCAGCAGTGATCTCCAACAATGGCGGCTACTCTGGCTACTGATTGTGGCAGGAACCACACTTCACAGAAGTCTATAAATTTAATCATTTGATACTTGATCAACATGTTATCTACAAAATAAATTTTTTTGTGCTATCTATTGTCTTTCTTGGTGTTGCATTTATGGCGGCCAGCAGTGTACATTCAGTAGAACGTCGTTTATCTGAATCAAATGGGATCGGACACCGTTCGGACACGCGATTGTTCGGATAATCAAAAACCGAATGCGATCCATGCAGTATATGAAATCGGACACTAAATGAATATTGAAAATCATCCCATACGGGAAACGTGCTTGAAGAGAAAGCAAAATAGGTGCAAAAAGCCGCAATGTTATCTTAATTGTGGAAAATAATCATTTTTCGCTGTACCTTTGTACACCTTCGTGTTTTCATTGCAAGGTCTCTGATTCTCTTGAGCAGTAGTTGAGTAGGAAAGCACTATGATTGTTGTTCGTATCACTCCATAGCTGTCTCTAACGCACTAAGCGTCAGCATTTGATGGACCCTTGCTACTTTCGTTGTTGCTGTTGTTGTCCTCGTCTTTATCTGTTTCATCGTCGACAGTGTCGGATTCTTCTTGCACGGAAGTCTCAATCTCGTCATCCTTTAGCATTTGAAATCCACTGTCTTCTGCATTGCATACCATCCAGGTTTCTACATCAACAAAACTCAACAAAAGAGCACGTATACACCCACTCACTTGGAAACAAATTGATCTAATATTCCGCGCAGATGTTTACCAAATCACATAACTGAAATTCCCCAAATATCCCTCACCTTGGGTTTTCCCGTCACTTTTTGGCCTCACGCGAAACATCTGTTGAGCATTGCACTTTTTGAAAACGGATCCGGACTTTGGTTCGGATATTTGACGTTCCGGATAATAAACGTTCGGATAAACGACGTTCTAGTATATATATTTATGGTTGTGTAACTCTCTTTGTTTATATAGGTTTATCGAGATTTTGAAAAGAGTTCGTAGGGAAAAAAATTTATAACCTTTTTGTTACATTTGTCATACATACAGGGTGTATCACCTCAACGGTTACAAACTTTCAGGACCGATAGACGTTTAAAGATTTTTATTATACAAATGGTATTCATACCTTTTTAACTCACGGATCTCTCGAACTTGAAGGAACCACTACAAGTAGAAAGTGTTTTCATGGAACCCTTTTCCATACACATACTTCAAAGAATGTATCTCAAAATAATTAAACATGTTATAGGTACTTAATGAAATAGAAATTAAAAAAATATATATTGCATTTATTTTTACTTCTAATTCATTTTTTAATATACTTTACTCATTACTAATACAGTCGACTTTCGATAATACAAACCTCTGTTAATACGAACCTCTCGATAATTCGAAGTGTATGCTCAGTCCCTCGAAAACAATACGAACTAAGACAATACGTTTTGGTACACTCAAAATTTCGAAGTAAAATCTGTGGCTGGCCAGACTACAACACGGGATAATTCGAAGTGATCTTATAAAACTCTCGACAATTTGAACACTTACTATCATGTACAGTCCTGCAGCAAACAGGTTGGAGCTTACAAGTTTTGCGTTGTATTGTCTCTACGTGTCTCTCCTGAAATGTAGCCCCTTTGTTGACCTCTCTGTCGGCGACCCCCTTTTTTGATTACCGGTTCCTAAGACGAAAAGATACTTTAATTGCTTTCCTTCTTTGACTGGACAATAGACCAGCCGCACCTGTTGTCAATCGTCCATATCTTTCGTTTAACATGTAGCCTTGCTGCACATGTGTTCAGAAAAGATGATCCACTGTTGGGAAGAAGAGATACATAGGATTGTGTTCATGCATGTATTGAATGTATTTTTTTAATACAGGAGTTTTAATTTCTGTATAATATTTATACTGTATAATATGTACTTTAAAAATGCTTTAAAATAATTTTATACTCATGTTCAGTTGTTGTTTTATTACATAGTTTCAAATTTAAATGCGTTAGAAAAAATTTCTTTTCGTATATTTTGGGAGTTTTTTCCTACCCTCTTGATTATTCGAACTCTTGATAATTCGATGTTTTTCATTGGTCTCTCCAACTTCGAATTATAGAGAGTCGACTGTATTAATTTGTAATTCAGGAGTCGCCTACCGATGCATTATATTTAGTAATTGGGCTATATTCTAGTATTTCTTACCTAAACTGTCGAAGTCTCTATCTATTGAGATTGAATGCAATAGCATTGGGCACATATTCTGAGTTTAATTTGTTTTATACTTTGTTTTTGTAGTCACTTACGTTAAGAAATATATTTCATTTATAAATACGATGTTCTGAACGGCATTAAAAAATTTATAGCTGTGTGAGAAATCTCGTATATTTTGCATGAGAGAGAGAGATAGAATTTGAAACCTAAAATTTAGAAGCTGTTCTTGCTTAAATTTAGATTTTAACATCAACTCTGTTGATATGCTCTTTTCCCTTTCTTACATTACAGGTGTTGCTTTCCAAAAGTGTAAAAAGGTGCTTTTTACATTAGAAAACTAGTTAGTTTTGCAAGACATTGTGCTAACTAACGGGTGTAAAACTATCTCGGGATCCCGAGATAGAAAACAATAGAATATTCACACCTTGTGGAACCCTAGAATTCCGTGGAACACAGTTTGAAAACCATTGAACTAGACGATTTGAAATCATTTGCGTGGTCGGAAAAGCTCTCTTGGTGAGGGAGTGTTCACCCAAAACACAAGAAAGATAGGACACGTATAAGAGAAGAAAACATTGTTATTCCTTAGAACAGCAAAAAATTAAGAAAAAGGAACGCTAAAGAACATTACGGGTGCATATCGGAGTCATAGGGGTACACGTCGTTAGTATGCAGGTTAGAATATGTAATGAACTTTTTCTTTTGTATCATATGCATACATTTATCTCTCAATTTTCACTGCGCAAAATATCTGTATTTATTTTTTAAAAAATTATTTAATTACGTATTGTTAAGAAATTAATCTCCTCCTTTTCTTAGTTATTTTCTATTGAATATCTTAAACAATATAAGTAAAAAAAGTAAAAGTCTTTCAAAAGATGCTTCAATAAAACTTAAGCTATATAAAAGGATTTAAAAAGTTAAATAATATAAATAGAATGATACTGCATAAATTCTGTAACAATTTTTACAAGAAAAAAGATTTTCCAGCGACATACTGCAATCACCACATTGTGAAATTATAGATTATATAATAGATTCATTTTTCATAACTTACCTCCTGTAAAACTTGAGATCCACAAAAGCAGGAAAGTCACTACAACTGAGGTTTGGAGTAAGAAATTCATTTTAGAAACCAATTTCATTTCAGTCGATTGCAACTGGGAAAATGTCGCTCTTCCCTCAGGTTTGTGTTTGATTTGAACTATTATTTGTATTTGAGCATGCGCTTTATATTCACTTTTCGTGACTCTAATTATAAGAGACGCAATAAAATAAATCGCATAGTCATTCCTTAAAAAATGCTATCATATCTGCTTCGTATTTCTCTTATCAGTTATAATTTGAATGGATTTCCATTCATTATGTCAAATGAATGGAAATTCATTCAAAATATATATGAAAATGAAAAAAAAAATTACCGTAAAATCCGACAGTATAACGCGTACTTTTAACACATAAAATAAGATCCAAATATACAGGTACGCGCTATACGTCGGGTATAAAAATGACATCTTTAAAAAGAAACAAAGATGAGAATAGAAAAAAATTAGACTTCTACTTATATCAAAATACTGCTTCTTTAAAAGAAATGAAGTTAAGGCAAATTAAGTTATTTCTCAAACTGTGAGGAGCCCCTCTTAGGGGGGCGTAATAACCCTACGAGGGGCGCGCGATCATATTGGGAAGTCGGAAAAAAAGATTTAAAAAAAATTATTAATTTACTCAAAATAAACAAATAAAATATATTTTGACATAATAAAAATAAAATACACATTTACACCGATATAATATACTTATAAATATATCAGTACCACGTATTTTATTTTACAATTAAGAGGACACTGTACGATTCCATTGACAAAAATCGGTCAAAAAATCAAATTTAATTTTTTTTAGCTTAAACTATTTTTTATATATTTTTCTATTTACCTGACAAATTTTAAAAGCTCTAAACTAAAAAAACGCAGAATTATGATAGCTTTTGCGTTCGTTTTTACTCACATTCCTATGGCAAATCAAAACATTAAACTTACTTATCTCGGAAAGATAAAATGACTAGTTTGTCTTCATTTAAAATGCTAAGGCTTTTTTTTTATTGTGCCAAATGCTTTGAAATTTTTTTACCTATTCCTAATAGTTCATTTAACAAAAGTTGGTATGCATTTTTGAATCAAAGCAATACTTATTTTTATAAAAAAAAAAAACAATTTAACTCAGAATTTGTACATTTTTTAAGGAATTTTCTATAGGCATTCATAAAAAGAAATATTGAACAAATACCAATCATTTTATCACAAAACCCGTATCAACTTTTATTATTCATAGCTTGAGGTACTTGTAAATCAAATTTCATGCGTGTACGTAAATTTTTGTAGGAGGAGTAGCATTTTTAAATCACTTCCCAAATTTTAAGTTTTTTCCTTAAAAAATTAAATGCCTAGCTTTATATGAAATTTTGAGCAGAAAATCTGTTTTATATAGTATACACACTAGGTGGCAACCAAAAAATTTTTGAAAATTCTTAAATTAAAAAATTTTGCTTAAATCGTACGATGTTCTCTTAAGTTTAATAATACTAAGTTAAGAATACACTATGTTAACTACTAAGTTAAGCAAGTTTAATAATTACTTGTGACCCCATGGGTTTATCATATACAAAAATTAACACCCATCTTAGTAATTTGTACGGGTTATAAAATGCCGATTAAAAATTACATCATTCGCTCCCCAATGCCACCGTTTTTTAACCCTCATGTGCGTGTATGCGGTGTATTGGGGAGGGGGAGAGGTAGAAAGGAATAAATAAGTAAATGCTCTGAAATAAGTAAATTTGTCACAAACTCAGTCAAGGTCCCCTTTATTACATTCCAAAGTCTTCGGATTAGTTTTATGAATAGCAGTGCACAGAAAAGATCGTACTTCGGAAAGACGTACGTGGCAATTAACGCACTGGCTGAGTGCGAGACTTTTATATAAGATGGTGGAATTGAGGAGGTTAAAGTCGCATTGTGTGTGCGTGTGTAACTTTAGTGTCAAATTATACCATTATTGAAATTCAATACATTGTTATTGTATGGAAGGGGATGATGAAAATTATGATTAAATATTGGGTCACAATTATCGAAAATTTGAGAAGTACTGATTTAATGTAATTATGGTACTTTTCTTGTGAGCTTAAGGGTTGAAGTTTTAGAAATATGCTATTTTTTTCTAAAGCTTGGAATAATAACTCGATTAAATGACTCGTACATTTCAGTTTGCTTTGTAAAAAAAGAGGGTGCACATTATATGGCGAATATACCTAAAAATTACAAATTGCTGCTTGAAGGTTTTGGAGCGCGTTATACACCAGATTTTAGGGTAATTTGTTTTGTTTCTATGTGAATTGTTTTTGAAATGAAGTAAAACTCCATCTTCGAGAGAGATATTTAGTATCCTATTTTAAGGACCAAAAAAATAGATTAAAAGCTAAACAAAAAATTTTCGTAATATTGAAAAAAAATTATAAATAAAAGTAATTACAGATTAAATATGTAATAAGTATCGCGTATATGCGCGGCCTCCGCTATCTTGGATTTTTTTCTCGCGGGCCTGTCATTTTGAGCCACTTGTCGTGCTTACATGTCGCCACGTTAGGCTTAATGTATACGCAAAAGAACTTTCTGAAAATGTAATTAAAAGTCAAGGAATCGGAAGCTAAAAGGAAATTCAATGCTAATTTCTTGAGAAATAAGAGCGTATAGTAAATTAAAAGGAAGGAAAGAATGATAGGGATTTCTTAAAATTCCTTAAAAAAGATTTTTGTTTCTTGTAGTCCAGAACGTCTTGATAATCATTTCCCCAAAAAACCCAACTGAAGTATATATTATGAATTATAATTTTTTTATACATTAACTAATTAGATTTTAAAAATAGAGTGAATATAATTAGCATAATCAATTAGTCATTGTAACAATTTAAGTCCTGTTCCTTAAAATTCTCGAATATGGGTATAGGTTTGCCGTGATTGAAGATACCACTCAGTGGTGGAAATTCCAGGTTACCACAACAGTTCAATAAAAGCACTATTTTGCACCATTTTTGCTGAGAGGTTGGCGATAGGATTTTTACGATATCTTAACACAAAACATGTTGCAATAGCAGTTTTATAGAGGTGATTGATACGAGTATTAACTATATGCAATCTAGAATATTGTGAATAAAGTTCCATAATTTAGCTACTCAATTGATATAAAATTATGCTACTTCAATTTGGTATCGTTTTAATTGAGGAATAGTACGAAAATCTTAGAGATAAATCTGGAATGAATTTATTATTTGGGGGGGGGGGGGATATGGAGCAACAAAGGCTCTTACCCTCTAAAAGACAAAAGAAATATTTACAATTTAGTAGATATCGAAATATTTCATCTTCTGAACAAAAAATCTAAATGCTGATCTATTTGAAACAGCTTTCTCCAATAACTATTTGAAGGTAATATTGCAATGAGGACCAATTTTGTCTGGAATGAATCTTTGTGGTTTCTTACGTAAAGTTCAAACCATAAATTCAACGCATACACTGGATGATTAGAAAATAAGGTTTGAATGTGAGTAACCAAAATTACATTCGATGTATTGTAGGATACATTTAAGAGCTTGGAATCATATTTCACCACATACCTTTAGATGGAAATAATTTGAAAGACTATGATTCACATTCAACACACTTTTATGAAATGCAATATTTTATTGAAGCACCCTCCAAATTCAAATATTTCAAAACATTTTTTAGATTATTTTATGATGATTAGTTCAGGAACATGTATGCTGCATATAAAACACTCGTTTATAAGAATCGAAGGGATTTTTTAGTCTCTCTGTGTGTATACAATATATTTCTCTATTTAAAATAAATATCAACAAACAACTAACAGCTAAGAGAGAAGATATAATGTTTGGAACAATATTTCTTCTGTTGGTGCAAGTTCATACGCGACAAATCAGATAGCCTGGATGTTATTTGCTCATTCCCTAATTATTTACTGCTTCTACTTATGTCATATCAAAGCTTTATTTTACTGCCATGTTTCGAAATACGGTAGAACCTGTTTTTGTGCAGTTCTATTTTCTGAGTTTTATTTTTTAACGATTTTTTTTTTGTTGCGTTTTTTCCTTATGCGGTATATGAATTTCAACGGCTTAGATGCCACTGTAAAGTTTTCTATCAATGTACATATTTACACTTCAAGAAGCTCTGTGCATTGCTTAAAAACAATCTTGCCACAATGTTGTTAAGAATCCCCTAACGAATTCTCTTTATAACCGCCAGAGTGCGTCTGAACACTATGTAAGTATTATAGATACTTTTGTTTTTGTTTACAATGACTCGGTACTCTGAACTCTATACGCTAAACGTAGCTCTCCCAACTTGATGGTGCCAGGCCTAATAACACTGGATAAATAAATTGTTAAGTTTATTATTTTTCGATGGCTCTTCTTTAATGACTGAATTTAATAACCTGAATACAAATAATATTTTTTTAAATGTACGTTCAATTGCTTTTTCTCAACGCACTAGCAGCACACACTTGATTGAAGACGAAAACTTTCAATGGCAATGACATTATCAAAAATTTGGCAGATTATGAAGATGGACAAGAAGAACAGTATTCTTTGAGAGAGGATAAAATATATGCTGGGATCCAGCTTTCCAATAAATTTCGGAAAAGCATTTTCTTAAAATAGATACCAATTCCGAAAGGAATTTGAAATTCAAAGAAGAGATTCGATCATGCATATCTGGTTATCGTGACGTTCATAACCAATTGACCAACCCATCATCGTCACAAAATTTTATCACTTAACTTTATGGTGCCAACAAATAAATCAATTCAATATGTATCTTTAAGTGACGCAAGCGATTTTGAACTAATGCATCATAGTAAAATGCTCGCTTTGAATTACGACGAGTGCAGTGAATTAAAAATGTTTTTAAAATTTTTCCCTGCGTAATTTAACTATTTGTTTTGTTTGGAAGCATTTTCTCATAAATAATTGACGTATTTTCCAAGTGCGACTTTTTTTATGCGGTTCCTCTCCACCGCATAAAATAAAATTTCTGTAATATGTCTACAAAATTGCTAGTCAAATGTAAGTATTAATAAAATTTTCGCATATTTCTCTTTTAGATTTCTTTTTATGCGGTCCCTGTCTACAGCACAAAAACAGGTTTTACTGTAGCAAGAAACTTCGTAACCAGGTTTTAAGCTTTACATATTTTACTTTTATTTAGTAATTACTTTTTGTATAATAATGTATTTAGAGCTGCTCAACGGGTCTTTAACATTCTTAAAAGACTCTATTCTTTCTGTCTTTCAACCAGATTTTTATTTAGGAATCAAATTTAACAGATTTAAAATTCTCAAATATTAATTCTTATGTTTTAATTACGTAACAATATTCCTTAATACTCGAAACCTTTATATTTATTTATGACATGTATAAATATCTAGAACACTCTGGCATAAAATCCAATTTTTCTTGCCTAATCAATTCTTTTTTATTTATTCTTACCTTATTTATTCCTGTATTCCTGATGTACAAATTTAGTGGATTTATGGATTTCAGTAGCCATATTAATTTCACAAACTTTTCCAAACACACGGTACTGCTACAGCTGTTTGATAAAATTTCCTGAGCTCACAAGAAATAAATTTAAGTCAGTTTTTAGGCTTGGAATACGGGATGACCAGCTAAACTAACCGAACATATAGCTTTGTCGTAATTAATAACTTTGCGAAACACAGTCAAATAAATTTCCCCTTAACATCTCAGGCAACACAACTTCGAAAAGTAACATGAATTTTTTTTTAGTTTTATTGTATTAATTAATAATTCGTTGATTTCGTGGAAGATTTCGTACAGTATTTACTGTGACTAAATTCTTTAATGAGTATTCTATGGTAAATATGAGGGAAAACCTAAGTAATATTAACTAAGTGGATGGAGCATTTTTTTTAAAAATGAAAGTGAATGAAAGAAAGCGTGTTCTTAAAAATTGGTTGAAGACCAATCAAACGAATAATGATTAGATAGTAGGATATTAAACTTATCATGAAAAATTGTAATATCGAACATTCTACCCTTAAACAGTTAGCAGTTTTTTTTTTACTTTCACACACACATACCACATTCCTATATTATTAGAAAAGAAAGGGTATTTATTTTTATTTGACACTCGACTCTATAAAGGTACTTGACTCGAACTCAAGACACGCCAGCCACGAGTTTGTGATCTTACCCACTAGGCTACCACGGCCACAATAAAAGCATTTAAGTTATAAGTTTCACCAGCATGCTTTCGCAATAACGGCTTTATCTCACGACCATCATTCTTGAAAGTTATAAACTTTATCCCCTTTAATCCTAACGAGAGGAAGTCAGATGTATGAAAAAGTCACCATTAAATTGTCACTTGAGTTTAGCTGGGAATAACGTATAACACCCATCAAAATAACATTTGTAAGGTACACGGTTTAGTTCAAATCCTACCAACAAAGGTACGATGTTTTTCCACGCAAAGAAGGATTGTTCATCACGTGAGCAAAGGAACTACGAACCTGTTTTTATAATTTTGTCACATCGCACTTGACGCGATGTGTTCGAGCGATATCGATGACACCTGAGTTGGGACCCTTATAAGGTGACCATGACAATGTTCTGAGCAAACTGACTAATATATATACGACATGGATCCTTAAAAATATTGGTATTGAACGTTATATCCTTAAAGTGTTAGAGATTTAGGTTTTTCTTTCCTATCTCTATTCTATGTACATAATTAAATTGAAGGGTTATTTTATCTCTTCTTAACACTCGTCTCTATAAAGGCAGCTGAAGTGTCACATTAAAATTTTAAACCGGTGAAGGGGTTAATATTAATTAGGATTAAAAAATATGTTTTTGTCATAAATGTTATTTGTTTTTGTTAGGCTGAATGTAAGTTTAGGAATAATATCCCATCAGTTTAACCGTTATGCTTTAATAATGATGACTCGATCGTTCAACGCCCTTAAATGTTGTATCAGTGTTATTATTCTTACTACTTCTCAGCACTTTCCACCACTACGAAAGAAGTCCTGATATATCTAGACATTCTGCATTACATAATTGCTCTAGTTTTACAAGGACTAAACCCGAATTCTGTAATGGCGACAACTGTAAGGTACATAGTTGGAATTGAAACATTTCTTCGCCAGGGAAGTATAAACCTGTTTTTAAAATTTTGTCACATCGCACGTGAATATATTTGTCTTTCTTTCTACAGTAGAACGTCGTTTATCCGAACGTTTATTATCCGGAGCGTCAAATATCCGAACCAAAGTATGGATACGTTTTCGAACAGTGCAATCCTCAACAGCTGTTTCGCGTGAGGCCAAAAGTTGCAGGAAAATCCAAGGTGAGGGATATTTGGGGAATTTCAGTTGTGTGTGATTTGATAAACATCTGCGCGGAATATTAGGTAAGTTTGTTTCCAAGTGAGGGGGTGTACACGTTCTCTTTTGTTGAGTTTTGAAATGCTATGGCTTCGAATTTAAAACGGAAGCGCAACGTCTTGAACACAGAGACAAAACTTGAAATATTGAACCTTCTCGCTAAGGGAAAAAGTGGAGCGTCTCTAGCACAGTTTTATAATGTTGGAAAGGCAACAATTTCTGGCATAAAAAATCTTAGAAACCATTTTAAATTTTGTGTCAAAACTTGACTCTGAACATGGTGCGAACAAAAGGAAAATCATGAGGGAAGCAAATGAAGAAGAATGTGAATTTCAAGTGCTAAATGATGACGACATCGTGGCTTCTTGCAATAATCAGAGCCTGTCGACGATGAAATGTATGAAGACGAGGACGAAACAACAACGAAAGTAGCAAGTGTCCATCAAATATTGACGTGTTTTCTGCGTTAGAGACAACTATGGAGTCGTACGAACAACACTCAGGGTGCTGTCCTACTCAATTACTGCTGCTCAAGAGAATCAGAGACCTTGCAGCGAAAAAACGAAGCTGTACAATGGTATATTGGTACAGCAAAAAAAGTGATTATTTTTTACAAATAAAGGTAAAATTGCGACATTTTGAGCCAATTTCGCTTTTTTTTTCAAGCACGTTTCCCGTATGTGATCATTTTCAATATTCGTATAGGGTCCGGTTTCATATACTGCATGGATCGCATTCGAATTTCGGTTATCCGAATAATCGCAAATCCGAATGGTATCCGCTCCCAATTGATTCGGATAAACGACGTTCTACTGTATGTATATCTACAATCTATTTATACTTAACTACCTATATCTATCTATCTACATAATGTGGCCCTCTTATAAGGTGGCCATGACCAATGCTTCAGCAAACCTACTTCTAAATATACCAAATGTATTGTTAAAAATAGGGGTATCGAACATTATGTCCTTCAATTGTTAGGAATTTTGGTTCTTGCCTATCTCATTTCTACATAATTAAATAGAAAGGTTTATGTGTCTCTAATTGACGCCCTTCTCCATGACGACAACATAAGAGAGAATTACATTAAAATTATTGTAAGCCATGTGAATAAATAAATAAATCCAATAAATCAAAATAAAAAAGACAGTATATGCTTTTGTTATAAATGTTATATGTATATATTTAAGAATGATGATTCAATGATTCCTCACCTTTCAATGTTGTATCAGTGTTGTTCTAGTGCAGGGATGGCGAACCAGTGGCATGCGTGCCATTGATTACACGCGACACAATATTTTGGGCACTCCAGCGGTCAAAATGGTTTGCATTTTATTTCAAAATAACAAAGTTCACTATGAAGTATTGCGAACAATCGCAAGTGATTGGTCGCGGGGTGGCGGGGAGCACTCTCGTTCGTTAATGTGGGGCGCGTCCCCTAGAAGGGCATGATAAATCAACGAGGGGAGCGTGAGCATATTGCAAAGTCGAAAACAAGAGATCATTAGAAATTATTATTTTACCGAAAGTAAACAAACAAAATACATTCTGATATGATAAAAAATAAAATACACATTTACACTGATATAATACACTTATAAATGTATCAGTACTGTACAATGTATTTTATAATTAATTTAACAATACTAAGTTAAAAACAAGTTTGATAATTACCATTGACCCCATGGCCTTGTATTATAACACTTATCTTGATAATTTGTACGGTTTATAATTGATCCTTAAACCTCCAATTAAAAGTTATGTGATTCATTTTCACACACACAATTTCCTCGTATTCCATGTAGATGCGCGTATGTGATTTTTTTAAAATGTTTTTTAAGCAAATCCTCTGAAATAAGTAAATCTTTCTGAAACGCTGTCAATGTCCTTTTATTGCATTCCAAAGCCATTGAAATAATTTTATGGATAGCCAATGCGCAAAAAAAGATCTTATTTCGGAAAGACGTATATACACGTCCAGAAAATTAATGCTGTAACTGAGAGAGACGTTTATATACGCCGATTGTACTCAGGAGGTTCAAGTCGTATTCTAGTTTTAGCGTCAAAGTATAGTATTTTTAAATTCAATACATTGTTTTTGTATCGAGGGGGATGCGATGAAAATTATGATTGAATGTTGGGTCGCGAATATCGAAAGTTTGAGAAGCACTGGTGTAACGGTAAAGCCAAAAACATCTTCCGGGTTGAAGTAATCAGTTTGGTCTAGTGGCATATTACGTACTTACGGATCCGAAGGTCTTGGGTTCTGTCCACCAGAAATGCGCCACTTCAGTAATAATTGAGGTCAAATCCTTTTAGAAATGCCAAACATAAGATACCATTCAAATGAAAAGAAAAATTACTAGAAAGAGAACTTAAATTTTTTTTAAGTGAAACTTCTTTGAGGACGGGAGTGAATGGGAAATTTACCCAGTTTTGCATAACAGTGAAAAAGCGAACGGAAGTAGTGATTCCTCCCGAAACGTCGCCATGGTGAGGAGATAGCGAGTGGGAGGAAAAGAGAGCGAGGGTACACCACGTGACTTGCGTCATATCAGTGAAAACGTTGGACGATTGGTAAGGGGGAATTGTGCATCAAAAGCATATCTTGCTGCTATGGATGAAAGGCGCTTAGGTACCCTTGCTAAGCTCATAACGAACTCGAGTGGCGTATTTTCGTAGTTTTTATGTAATAAAACGTGCATTTTTCAACGAATAAACGCATCCAAAATATTACCATTTTTGGTTCTTCCCGTTACGGGAGTGTCTGGGGCATTGTGTATATGTCACTAACGTTCGCGCCAGAATCGCTACGGATGGCGTCTTGTAAACAAACACAGTGACTTCTGTTAGTGATGCATTAAGTTCATATTATTCATTTTTATTTCCATTGAATCAAAATAAATTCTGGTCGGATAGCCTAGAACAAATGTAAAAAGAGGAAAAGAGTTTCGTGAAAGAAAAAAAAAAGAAAAACTAGCAGCAATTCCTGGGGAAAGTTATATATCACCAGGTAGTTCTGTCGCAGCTTTTATCATCTTTATCCATAAAGTTTTAGTGCTGTACACATCAGAGGCTGCTGCGATCACATTGGATCCGATGATGATTAAAAGCTGATTATCTTAACTGTAGACTTTAAATGTTAATTTTGCTTCAGAAGAAGCAAAGCCACTCGTTGAATTCTTGAAACGGACACTGAATTTGACAATGAATACTGATTCTCTAGAGAAGGAAAAACAGTATACGGAACCACGATTGATGCAGTTTTCTCACATTTTCTTGATTGACTACAATCGAGGATTTTTATATCCTACTTTAGTTACCACACACCAATTGTTTCTTTCTTGGAAAATGATGATGCAGAAAATTGAATGAATATATTTTCATACTATAAATGAAGTTCGAATTTTATATGATTAAAGTTATCTCAGCAGTTTTATAGAATTAGATCTATTCCTGCATTTACAGCCAACTTTGCCAAAGAAGTTTCGCTTCTATCGCGTGGCTTTCCAGGTTTTTTTTTTTTTTTTTGTTATCAATGATTTGGGTAATTCGGTGATATCTAATAACTGAAAGCGTAGCCAAAATCCGTTCCATAATATTTGCATCATTATCATCGGTAAAAGTACTTAAATGTGTGGGGGGTATGGAGGACATATAACGAAACATTCTAATTTAAGTTCGCTTTAGAAATCTCAAGCCTTGAGCGTGGCTATAGTTGTCTGTCTTTCATTTGTGTTTCATACTGAATTCTAATTGATGAAAAGCCATTCTGAAATCTGTCAAAAAGAATTTTAGAACTGTATCTCCTTAAAAGTAATAGCCCAGAAAAAATTATGAAGTGTGATGTATAACTCATATAAACTAAATATAAAACATACATGTGTGGAATGGGTTAAAATAATGAATAGGTACAAACAAATATAAAAAGTAAATGAGCTGGAAACATTGAAAAATTTATTTTTATTTATAAAATATTATTTTTTGAGTAACAATATGGATATCTTTTAGAATGCAGATCTAAAGGGACTATACGAATAGGATCAAGATTTGCTTCCGTTCGAATCACACATTGACTAATTTCATCTTAATTAGGGTCACCGTTAGCTTCTGCGCTGCATTTCACGAACAGATCCCTCGAAGCAGGCGTCTCAGCAGCCGTTAGAAGCCATTCGCTCTCGTAATAAATGGCCACCACCCAGCCTTTTTCAACAGTCAGGGTGTCAACTGACATCAAGAATTCAATAAATCCATTTCCGACAGCTGAAAACTTGGAAGTTGGATCATCTTCCACAACAGTCTCTTTGGCAGATTTCTCAAAGGTATTGGCGCACTGATTGGCGAGATCTTTGGCATTGTCCTGAGTTAGGATTCCTTGAGAGTCCAGATAGCTGGAAGCTACGTTGGAGTACACTCTAACCATTTCCTCTCGAGTAAAAACTTTGAAGTTCTGGGCCATGGGACGAGTAGCAAAATCAGCAATTTTATCGGGATCAGTTGCCCCCAGTGAAGTTAGCACAGTTACGAAATCACTGGAATTGAAATTAATTGATTACATAAGACGAAACTATTATACTAGGAAATAAAAACATCAATGAAATCATATGCACAGAATGAAATAATAGTTTATCCCATTCAAAAGTGTTTTTCTTAAATAAAAAAAAGTCATATGTATAAGATAATTGCGTATACCATTATTTTTTCATGGATTTTTGATATGGCTATATACAGGATGATTCTTAAATCATGGGACGAACTTCGAGGTGTGGTAGAGCTCACTAAAACAAACAATTTTTGTATAGGAATGTATGGGTGTAAGAGCCGCATTGAGGCACAAATATAAAAAACAACACAATAACGGAATCATAAAATGTGCATTAGCAGCGTACTTAACAATTTATTCCGTATAGAAATGTTAAAACAGTTTTAAAATTTGCATCCACCAAAAGTCCAACAGTAAAACTACCCAAACGGTTTTATGAATGATATGTAGAAGGTATGCTATAGTCCTTGTACTTCAACCATGTATTTCATCCTCATGGTCCAAGATGACCTTCCAGGTGTGGTTGTTGTACAGTCCTTGATGTACCCCTTCCATCAGTACTGGCAATACATGAACCATTCTCACATAGGTGTCGATAAATTTCCGAAACATTTTGTCGTTTGGCTTGCGTCTATTTTGAAAGTGTTTCTGATACAGCCATAACGCTACTCTGCTTTTACTATTAGCAACACCGTACATTAGATGCATACCAGCCTTTTCCGTACTTGTAACATCACCCATAACGTCCGAAAGCTTAAGCGCAAATACAATTTTGGTGATGCAGCAAATCACTGAAACACCGCTTTGCCGCTTTCAAATATCGCCAATATTGTCACTCAGTCGGTCGCCAAGCATTCATGACGGTTGGTGGACGCAATTCCTAAAACTGTTTTCTCTGTCTAAAACATTTTCTCTACGGAATCATTTGTTAAGTATGCTGTTTACGAACATTTTATGCTTCTGTTAATCTGTTATTTTTTTCTGTTTGTGCCTCACAACGGCACTACAGTTATTCCACATATTCCTATACATAAATTATTTGTTTTAGTGCGCTCTCCACCCCTCAAACTTTGTCCAATAATTTTAAATCACCCTGTATTTTTAATCCTATAAGTGATGCATGCAAACTATTTTCCTTTGCAATCAGTCAGAAAAGCCGTGGATTGTATTGTGCAACCCCTTTTGCATGTTGAGAGATAACTTTTCCTAAATTTACGTACAGTAACGAATCCTTAAAACAGAGTTTACACTCACACACACTAAGACTACACAGTACCCTTTTTTCAAAAAACTTTTTTGGAGGCAGTAACAGTAAAAATAATTTATGTTTTATATTCAGATTATATTATTAAGTTGCTTCTGGAAGTAAAAAGAGTGAGTTTGGCAGAAATTATTTTACAATTTAAAAAAATTAAAAATTCTAGAAGTTTTTCAAAATTTTAAAAAATGCTCAATTTTAATTTTTTAGTCACTTTAGATGATTTATATTTCTTAAATTATTGCAAAGATTAGTATGGAATTGAAAATCTGTTCCCTTGTTGATTTTTAATAATTATTTTTCTAGCTATATCTGGAAAAACACAAAGATTTGCAATATATTAAATTTAGCATTTTTTAAAAAAAAACAACTAGAGATCTCAGGCATAAATCCATTCTAATTTTTATAGAACATTCGTTTGGAAGAATATACAAAAAATTTCAAGACTATCTTGAACGGGAAAAAAAACCGCAGGACTTAGAAAACACTTACATCTTCAAAATTAAAAGTCTGAGAAAAACGTATTTAAAGTTTGTAAAGGTATAAAACAAAAACTTATAATGCCCGTAAAGCTCTGATATTTTAATATGTTATTTTTCAATGTTTTTTATACATTAAAACAATACCTTAGTTAAATATAACTGAAAAAAAAACATTTTTTTTTAAATTATAAAAATATATTTTTGCATAACTTTGATAGCATTTTTTACGATGACAGATTATTAAGCTTAACCTTAACCTAACATTTTTACAAAAGTTTTGAAACGCAAAGTGTTTTTATGTACAAACTAAAACGGATACATAAGCTAAAATTCACCAATTTGTACATAAAATTAAATTTTTTTCAGTTTTTAGTTAAGCAGTTTAGCCGGTTTGAGTTTTTGTTTTGCACACACACACAACTTTAAAATACTTAAATATGGTACTACAATATGTTTAGTATAATGTAGCTTTTTTTTAAGTACATCTGGAAATATTTAATTTTATCTGCAATACTTGAATGCAGAATATATGTATTCGGAAGTTTAAATGTAGTATCAGCTGAGGGCTAATTTTTAGATACATCGTTTTCAGTAGTATTCTACCTCTTTGAAATATTAATGCTTAGAAGTTACCAAAATCGGGCTAGAAACCAATTTTAATTAGCTATGAGTACTCAAAAAACTCACAACATAATCAAGCAGAAATTATTTTAGTAATAAAATTGAAATTAATAGCCATTTCACACTGAAAGAGTTGATTGTGCCCAAATATATTTTTAATGAATTCAATTTAAGAGTGGTAAAATGCTTTAAAAATGAAACCGATACCAAGCCTAAGCTCAGAGAACTTCAAATGTCTTAAAAATTAATGTGTTATCAGACAAGAAATTTGATGGAAAGCTTCCCAATGATACGGGGCACAAAAAAAACAAAAAAACAAAAACACGGTGTTTTTGAAATGTGTAGGGTATTATATAGCCTTAACTTAAACAGTATCAGGTTATTTTTAAGTTTTATACACTTGAAGAAAAAAGAGCAGTTAATTCAAGATCAATTAAATAATGAATTTATTAATATAATTAGCATTTATTTCATGCAATTATATGTAGGTAACAGTAAACTTAAATTTTATGTCAAAGGATTTAATTCCATAATGGTTTCTTGAGCCCTCGAAGACTTCGCATGATTTTTAATTTTCAATTGACCCGCCTAACGGGAAATAACCCCTATTTTATCTCCCAAAAAACCGAAAGGTTAACTTTTTTAAAACAGGATGATGCAATTTTGCGTCACTGGCTTGTTTGGAGAAATCAGAAAAGTCTTTATCGGAAATCCTATTATTTTAGCAAATTCCGGTCGACCTAGACTATAAATAGGTGAGATATGGAAAATGAATAGGAATGCATCTGTGTGTGGCTGTCATTCCGACGTCTCTGCGTTGTGCTATTCGTGTTTCCAATTTACCTGTTTAAAGCAAGCAATGTGAGTTTAAAATGCAGCATGTTTCCTCATCAATCCATCCAACAGCAACAAGGAAAATTAATTGATTCCCGTAAAGAAATGTCTTAATTCAAATAAAATTTATATATATTTATATATATATATATATATATATATATATATATGTGTGTGTGTGTATGTAAGGATAATTAAATTAGATTTAAAATAAATTTCCCTATATAACACTTAACTTTTATTTTCCGTTACATCTTCAAGTTTTAAATTAAACACCCAATTATCAATTATTTTTCCGAACAGATAGTCCAAACAGAACACTTCTAACCCCAGATTATTAATTTTTATAGCCACATTTGTCATCCTTAACTTTCAAGTATAACTCATAACTAAAAAGGATACTTAACACATTTGGAATGACGTGGAAAAGCCACTTATACTTCACTTGGTGACCTTTTTCTTTCAGCGACAGACGTATAGATTGCTCGCTGAATAAAACCGTTTTTAAAATTGCTTGGTGTAGACTTGAAACACTACATAATATATATATATATATATTATGTATTGGTCTTTTTTCCCGCTCTCTTGTGGATTGTATTTTTTATGTAAGTTTTTGCTTTATTTTTCCTTTTCAAAATTATTTTTTATTTTTATCTTGTTAAAAATCATTTCCTTTCATATTTTATATTATTTTTTATTTTATTTCTCTGTCGGTTGCAAATTACACGTGGTTGGTTTTAGGCCTAACTTTTCAATATGGTTATGTTTTGCTATTATGTCGAAAATTTCTGCTGTACGGGAAAGATTGGATCCGTAAAATATATTTAACCCTAATTTTGCTGGTCTTAATTCAGCACCAACTTTAGAACTCATAATAGGTCTTTATTTTAGTTCATTGACTTTTCTGGTTTCTTACATTTTAAAGTTCTAATTCTGTTTCATGCTTTATACATACGCTTAGTTAATTCTTGCACAATATATTTTTCCATCATTTTTTAAAGTTGTGTTTCTTGAAATCTGATATATATATATAAATCTTCTAGCTTTGTTAGTGGCATAATTTAGTATTATCAATTTTATTATACTGCGTATTTTTTCAATTTATGATACTATATAGAGAGAAATTTTGATTATATATATATATATATATATATAAAGCCGTGGTGATTGGTAAGGAATTCTTTTCTTTTCTTAATTGTTGATCATTTAGCCGAAAGTAGAAGTGAGAGTGTAGAAGATTTTGATGGATGAGGAATTATTTTGTTGAAGAGTAATTTAGTTTATTGTAAATTTAGACACGCATGTAAGCACAAATATGGACGAAACAACAAAGAACACAAAAGCAAAATCTAGTTACGCAGGTTTCATAACGAGGAGAAGGAATTGCCTGAAATTTTTACAGAATCTCAGGCTTTTATATGAACCGGCAACCGGTAGTTCAAATACTCATGACTTCCGTGGACGGGTTTTGTGATTGGTGGAAAGGCATCGTATGATAGTTATGTAATTTAACTTTTAAAAGCGCAGGGCTGTTAATTTTAAAGAAATATACCGTTATTCCATTTAGGCGGGTAGCGAGTATTTAATTATTTACGTGAGAGTCATGACGGGTAAAGACAATTACAAATGAAACAGCTTTTTGATGAAATTGAAGTGAATTATTCTACATATATATACACACACATATACCAATACACATACATTTTATGCACCATGACAAAGGTTCCAATCTTAATTATTTTTAAATTCTATTTCAAAATGTTAAAGATTTTCTTGATTAAATTTTATGGTTCTGAGCGTATTATAGAAAAGTCTTTATCCAGTTTTTTTCACTCTTACTAGTTTATCCTACTCAACAGAAAGCTTAAATTTACCAGAAAAAAGAATATTTTAATCGGTGGCTCTGAGTCACTTCAAATTACTATATTTAGTAAGTAAGTATTGGTAGCAAGTTTTTACTATCGTTATTTTGTAAGAAAAAAAATTATACCGTATCGTGACGAAATAAATTATCTTTCCGATTTTGAAATTATTTTTTGTCTGATTTCGGAAAGAAGAGAAGGATCGTAGAATTTTAAAAATGATGAAAAATTAGGAACTCTTTCCTGCTTCCGTCCGGCAGCGACTTGGTGCATGCGCAGAAACGCTTGTAGAAATTTCACTTCTCATAAAAATTTCCATACCGCGGGCTTCATATGATAATCGATTCTGAGGAATTAAACTCCAAAAATATTTGGGCAACATTTCCATTTTGTTACTCTAAAACAGATTACAAAATTTATCAACAAATTATAAGACAATTTTAAGGTGACTACAGGAATTAATTTCCTCATCGTGTATTGTTTCAATATTATAATGTGTACACGATTTTTTAAATTTCTTTTTCTTTAATTTAACTCTAACGTTATTCGAGAGAATTGAAATGAAACTTACTTATAGGCGTGTTGAGCGTATTCAATGGCTGGTGTCTTACTAAGGTCAAACAAGTCCCTCAAAGTGTCGGATTCATAAACCAATTGAACAAAGGTGTCGACGAAGGTGTCCTGGTCAGTTCTCTGGTCATCGGAAAGGATAGAAACTGTGTAGACTACACTCGGGCGAAATATGCTTTTTTCCACTGCCTGCACTGTCATCGAAAAAAAAAACACACCATGATAGTAAAACTTTATCCAAATTGAGATGTCGTAATGCTACATTTTGCAACGTATAAAATGATATATCTTCTGATATTCACTTTTATATTCATTACGTCATTTAATGATTTCTTGCAATTGTATAGATTTTACTTCTTTCTGAAAGAAAGCATTGATTTGCCATTTCTGGTTTTAGCTATTCTATTAAGAAATTAAAGTGAACAGTGTCTTCTACTTTATAGGTAAAACTTCTCTAAGTAGCAATTGAAATGAGACGTAGGATCAATTATGTGAAATTGTGCTATGAGTGGGAAATATATATATGCAATTCATCTTTTATAACACCTCACACAGATTTTATCGAATTTTGATTTGTCTTAAATCTCTAGATCAGTGATTCCCAAAGCGGTCTATATGGATTCCCAGGGGTCTATGACGGCTTGCAAGGGGTCTACGTCAGCGGGAAAATAATTTGGGGGTCCATGAGATGCAAATGGGGGTCTACGATAGTGACTCTCATTTAACTAGACCATGAATAACTTTTTAAAGAAAATTTAATCAAGTTGAAACCAGATTTACTTATTTAACAGATATATTCACTAAATTTATAAAAAGGTTAATTTTCAGTTCCTAGGCAACAGCATAAGTTTTATTAAAACAAGGACTATCATTTCAGCGTTTTTAGCCAGAATTAAGCTAAAGGAGTGTAATATTTACGTCGAAAAAATTTCTCCACTTTCTCAATTGGTCACAGACAATCTGCTAGGAAAAGGACGCCTTAACCTATATTCAAAATTTAAATGTCCTTTCAGATATTGAAGCTAGATTGAAGTATGTTTTGTCTATGGTGACACTACAGTAGGCAATAAACTCATACGGTTACATCGGAAAAAAAGTGTCAGATTATGAGAGGAACTGATAGGAATAGACTCTAACGGAGACTTTGAAGTAAAGTTTAGAAACTGATATCAGAAATAACATGTTTGGCTTTAAAAAGATGTTCCTATTATTTATTTCGAATTAAGGAATTTCTTGAGAAAGTTTTTAATTGTTTTTCCTAATGAGAAGTTTCAGTGCGGATACGAAGCTAAAAAAAAAGACTGAACACCACTAACCGATGAGATTTAGGGTTAAATCTGGTCAAATGTTGAAAATTTGTTATTAAAGCACCAGATTCATACCTTCTATTAAAATCATTTGTTTGTTGCTCAGTTACTTCATGTAACAAAAATTTTCAGAATAAATTAAATTTTAATTTAATTAATTAACATGTGCCTTTTACGTTTAAACAATAATTTCGCTACAGATTGAAATTTAAATCTTTTAAGATAAGTAGCCCTATACCTGCTGTCAAAAAGACATTTAAGTTGATAAATTTGCAAAAATTCAATATTAGGTATGTAGGGGTCTACCAAAAACAGAAAAGCATGGCAAGGGGTCTATGAGACAAAAAGGTTTGAGAACCTTTGCTCTAGATCATGCAGCTGTGGAAAATTCTCTATGATTGTGTAATTATTAATGACTTTTAATCTTTCCGCAATCGATTTAGTTCCAGCGCGTCATGTGGCATCAACGCTAAAGGGTAATCACTCGCTGTGTGGAATGATGCCTCCATAGCCAATCACGTGTATGCACGTGAAGGGCTGCCCATCAACGTTTATTCTCCGCTTCCGTTGGCATTACTTGTTAGGTATGTTTGCTGGTATAGGCATGGAGAAAGAGTTGGGAGCTAGTTGTCAGCTACATAGTAGAAGTGTGGTTTAGAATTTATAGCTTTATTAGTTATTTTTAGAATCTTGTAACATGAGTATCAGAGGCAATAGTTCTAGAAAGTCTTCTCGCCCCCCTTCCAAGAGAAAGGCGCTGTGTCAGTGTTTCTCAAACTGTGGGGCACACCCCCTTTGGGGGGGGGGCATGATAACCGCAAGTACATCGAAAAATTGAAAAATAAAGGAGTATTTTTAAAAAATTATTAATTACATTATTAATACATTCTGACATAATAAAAAATAAAATACACATTTACACTGATATAATACGCTTATAAATGTATCAGTATTGCGCAATGTATTTCATAATTAATTTAACAATACTAAGCTAAGAACAAGTTTAATAATTACCAGTGAACCTATAAGGGTTGTCGTAAAATTATACACAAAATTTAATATTTTTCTTGATAATTTGTACGGTTTCATGTAGTAGCTTTATGTCAAAGTATATAATTATTGAATTGGGATGCATTGTTATTGTATAGAGGGGCGCGCGATGAAAATTGTGATTGAAAATTGGGTCGCAAGTATAGAAAGTTCGAGAAGCACTGCGTTATGTATTAAGCCTGTAACGGTTGATGAAATTGAAATTTTAATGGCTTTGTTTTCAGGAACGTATGTTACATGGTAAAATTACAATGATAAAATTAAAGTACAAAGCTAGTAAAAGCAAACGTAACTGATAAAAAAAAATTCCTGTTTGAATGAACCTGTGTTTTTCCGTATTTTATCTTTGGTATATTATTGTTAAGCCAACTTTAAAGTTTATCTGCAAGGGAAAAAAAGTTGTATTCAAAATGAATTTTTAGTTTTGATACAGAATGTTTACAAAAGAAGTAGAATATTTTTTTAAAATTACTGTCATCAGACAAAAAAATTCGACGAGCTATGTCATTATTGCAGCTCAAAATAATTCCATTTAAGACTATTCATGCTTACCTGGTAGTGAAGTGAAGTGAAGTATTAGTTTTCTGATATCGAGTGAAGTATATTTTAAATGCTCCATAAATTTTAAAATTACCATAATATAAGAATAACTCTTTTAATTTCTAGCTTAGCTGCTTCAGTATATTGTAAAAATTACTTATTCCCTTTCTAAAGTCCTGCTTAAAGGGATCATTTTGCATGAAACACAAGAAACAAAAGAATTCCTGTCTCAAAATTTATTTGGAAACAAAAGCAATTCATAGTATCTGGTGGATGAAAATTTAAACTTAAGGTATCCGACTACTCTAAAATTGTTAATTTTCCCCTAAAACTGACAATTTTTTATGGTTTTGTTTTATGGGCCATCTTATAAGCTTTATAAAAATACCAAGTTCATCATTTTTCGTTCACTAGAACCCAAACTACAACTGTTTTAGTAAAAGCAGAAGCCACTACTTTAACAAAGATGTCATACTTTAAAACGCGCTTAACTCGAAATGTGATTTTTTGAAAATAATCAGTCAGCGATTGCTCAAAAAGCTTTGAACATAATTAACTGAAATTTTTTCTCTAAGTTCTGTATAATAGTAAAATTGTTTTAACCTTCAGATTTATATCAATCACCTTTTTATTAAAAAATTTACAGTCCCTTATGTGAATATAATCACTGTTTTTTGAAGCAATTTTATATAATAACTGAGATAAAAAGTGCTCTATTTTTTGCAAAAAAGAAAATATCTCTTATCCTAAAGGACATTTCAGAAATGAATAGTATAGTAACATATTAGATTGAAAAAATTGAAAATTTGTTCATAAACCTTTGGTACAGAATGGACCACGTTTATTTTTTGTTAATGTTTACCTATTTTTTCCCATTTTAGAAAGAATAACTTTATTTTCTCTTCTTAATTTTAGCACGTTTTTCTTAAAATGCACTAAACAATTCTAAAAATAACAAAAAAATCCCCATATCTCCTTTATTGAAAAAAAAGTCTTTGCAACCATTCGAATACCTTAAGAGAAAAAGAGAACATAAATGTATAATTGTAAATATGCGAGAATTTAAAAGACCCTTTTGGGGGGGGGGAATAAAATGTTTATTTCATGCAAAAAAGTTTAAATACCTCGAAATTTATATGTCATGATAATTTCAAAGATACATATTTTTTTAAAAAATATCTTCATTATTATTCTGATTTAGTACCATATTTTTTTTCTCATTCCAATGATAAACTGAAAATACAAAACTAGTAGAATCAAACCTGATGTAATAAATTTTTTTTTTTTTTTTTTGCACTGGAATTACACACATTTTGCTATTATCATCACAAAATAATTTTTTTAAAATTTTCTTTTGGGGATTTAAAAGGTATGAAACTGAAAAATATGGTATATATAGATTGGAAATAACTTACCTGGTGAGTAAGACGTGGTATAAAGGACCACTAAAGTTACGGTGAAAATAGTTTGAAGTAGGGAATTCATGTTCGTGGGTAAATCCTATCGTATTCTGCTGACTGCCTTTCTCAAGAATGTTACTCTTTTTTTTATACTCCAAGTTTTTCAACTATGATTCAACGCAAGTATGCATTTTTCTTTTTTTTTCTTAATGTGTTTAACTTACGTGATGGAATAAAAGTGAAATCGCAGCGTCATTTTCTAAAATGGTGTTCTATGTCGAACGCGAAAATTCCTTCTATTTACGTGTTTTTCGCGTATTTCTTATCTATCTTTTTATTGGATGTCAATCAGGATAAATTTCAAGAAAAGGTATTTTAATTGCATGATGAAAGAAAAACGTATGATTTTTTGCTTTTTGTTGCGTCACGGTTTGCCTGAAAACTATCCACTATTGTAGGCTAACGTTTTCTAACGTGATAACAATGAATTGTCACAATATTTACGTAAAATGATATCATGGCATTTTCTCCATTTCATTCACTTATGCATCATTTCGAATTGTGTAAAGAAAGGAAAATTTACAACTTGAAGTTACTCAAATAATATCTAGTTCATTCTTAACATTTCACGTCTTATTGTTGAACATTATTGGTTATACAGAAATACCCCGGGCTTACTCGATAGGCGGAACTGAGTAATGGCGGCGTAAGTTGAATTCGCGTAAGTCGGGGAAAAATTTTGCATATAAATATATTAAAATTGTTTTTAGTAGAGGCGGGAGACGAAACAAAATAATAATTCAGAAAAAAAAGATGTTTAGTAAAATCGTAGACAACACTAGTGGCAGTGGTATCTATATAAGCCAGTAACAGCCTTCTGACTGAAGTGATCGTTTTGGCCCATCGGTATGTTACGTACTTCGAATCAGAGGGAACCGAGTCCTATCCTCCTCATTGGTGAACTTGACGTTGAACAAAGAATATCGCAACCTTCGCGTAACTGTAGTGGCGCCATCTACTCGCCGCAAATGCAACTAAGGCTTCAGACATATATGACGCAACCAACAAACCATCAGACCCAAATGACGCAACTAACAAGCCGTCAGAACCGAATTACGCTATCAACAAGCCCTCAGACACACGTGACGCAACCAACAACTCCTCAGAACCAAATGACGTAAGCAACAAGCCGTCAGAACCAAATGACGCAACAATAACATCTCACACGCTCGCCATGAGAACGTAATCGTTCGTTTGCCTAGCGACTCACTAGTAGGAGAGTATGTGGTGGTGGGTCTATATAAGCCAGTAACAGTCTCAGGACTGAAGTGATTATTTTGACCTAATGGTATGTTACTTACTTACGAATCAGAAGGTACCGAGTTTTATCCTTTCCAGTGATGACCTTGACTTTGAACAAAGAAAACAACAATCTTCGCATAGCTGTCATGGCTCCATCTACCCGTCACAAATGCAACCAGGCCGTCAGACATACATGACACTACCAACAAGCCATGAGACACTCAGGACGCAACCGACAAGCCATATGACCCAAATGATGCAACCAACAAGCCATGAGACACTCATGACGCAACCAACAAGCCGTCTGACACAAATGAGCCAACCAAGAAGCCATCAGACCCAAATGACGCAACCAACAATCTTTCAGAACCAAATGACGCAACCAACAAACCTCAGAACCAAATGACGCAACCAACAAACCATCAGACTTGATTGACACAACACCAACTACTCACACGCTGACCATAACAACGCAATCGTTCGTTTGCCTACTGATTCACTGGTAGAGAGTGTGTGGTGGTGGTGTCTATATAAACCAGTAACATCCTCCGGTTTGAAGTGATCATTTTGGCCCAGCGGTATGTTATGTGCTTAAGAATCAGAAAGTACCAAGCTCTATCTTCCTCACACAAATATAAAATCAGCCCCTTCTAAAAACGATTCATGGCCTGAGGACCCAGTTTCTGAACGAGTGTTATTATTTGCCACCGAAACAGGTCACTATCTTATGGTTTTCTTTTTAAAGAAAACCATAAACTCATAACCTGTATCATAAGATAGTGACTTTTTTCTGGCATCTTAGGTTTTATTCTCTGGCGCATAAAATATTTTGCCGAGTCCACTTGTGCGTGTGTTGAAAGCCCCGGTTCTCGTATTATCACTGGCGTTAAGCATCATCAAGCTTGGTCAGTACTATGGAGGTTGACCGCATGAAAACATTGCGAGTCGAATGAATGGAAATTATCTCCCATGGTCCAATATTACGTATCTTCTAGTAAACACATTACTTTACCTTTCCATTATAATTCCGATAAATGAGAAATTAGAGAGTGTTCATGTAGGGTGTCCCCAAATGTCGTGTACAAACTTGGAGGGTATAAACTTCGAGAACATCGTGAGGAGTCTGAATTACATAGAAAAGCATGGGTAGAAAGTGATAGGTGTGAAGTGGCGCGCTTATCCAGTAGGATAGACTACACAGGTGACTCTGTACGTGAGCTCGAATGGTCAACACATATGGTGTAATGACTGTATCCCAACCATCAGTGTACGAGAGTTAGAAGGAAGATAAGCCATAGTCAAAGCAAACACAATTGATGTGCAAGTCTCAACAACCTTACAAACTTCAACAACCCAAGATTAAGAAATGCACCGTAAACTAATTAAGGGAATAAAAGCGAGGAAGACGATATAAGCAAATTTAGTATAAATTTAATAACTTACTTTAAGCCAACGCTAATCCGATTCAATTATCTAATTGAGACAAATCACCAATTTTATATAGTAAGCAACTAATCTACTGCACACACTTTCGTCTAGCTTTCTTTTACCTTACGTTAATCCTCATAGCTATCCTTTAGCTTCTAACTTCTGTCTGGAAGCCGAAAGCTAATACTTAAATACACGACATAATTTACATAGACCGCGTCTTCTTCTTCGGGAGGAAGTTTTCAATTGAAAAATATTTAAAGAAAGGTTCCCCAAAAGGATAAATTTGATAGGTATGTAGATAGACCCGTTATAACGGGTTGCACATTTCAGACATGGATAGTGTGTGATGAACATGAATCGTTATACAAAAGCCGAGTTGGCTGATATCCACTTCATTAACAGCCTAGCCATGGACGTGTTGCTGTTCAATTGTATGGGGAAAGATATTCAACGAGGCGGCAATCAAATCCTCAAACATTCGTTCGGGGGCATCAGAACCTGGCAGACCATGGATCTTTCAGAGCTACGATTGACGACACACCTGTCAATTCTGAAACGGACCTGGTGGCATGAATATTCATCGCTGCTGCTACGATCCGCGAAACCCCCGGTATTTTTATCGGATTATGGCAAGCATGTCATGAGTTCGATCCCAGTACCACTGAAGACCCACCGTGTAGGGGAGCGATGCACGTAAAATCTGTCGAGAGCTCAAACGTCCTCCCGCTGGTGTTGTGTTGTAGTTAGGAGAGGGGGGTGCCAGCTCAGGTGTCGTCCGCGTCACTTGACCATGGTTCAAAATTACGCTAACCGTCCCCAAAAGCCCTCGTGTAGCTGAACAGTGGGACGTTAATATTCACTCACTCACTCACCCCGGTATATTTTGAACATGTCCAACAATCCTTCTCTTACCAGTGTTGTGTGTGTATACATGCCAAGAGCAGCAATTTTAAAAACCTCCTGTGATGCTTTAATTTACATTTTTAATTTATTATTGTTTTTTGTTTTTGTAATAAAGCGTTTTACACTACATTCTGTCTTTGTGTCTCTTTATCTCATTATGATAACGTTTAAGCCCATGCTTTCCTATGTAATTATGTCTCCTCATGAGGTTCTCTACCTCTCCTCCAAGTTTGTATATTGCATTCGGGGACAAGCTGTAAGTGTTTCATATAATTTGGAATGAAAAATTGCGAAAATGCTGTAAGCGTTCCATATTACGCTGGAAACTGATTCGTAATTTTAGTGCGAATCAAGCTATTTGAAATAGAATTTAAATTAGAGTATTTATTTATATTTTAGTATTTGTGTAGTGTAGTGAAGGGGGGTCAAACAAAAAGGCAAACTTGGGCCAAACAAATAAGGTTTAACTTCGGGTGGGCCGCAAAAAGAAGTAAATATTCATAAAAACGCAGGTTTATTTCGAATAATGCATTACAGTAAACATATATAAAAGGACAAGAAAAATTTAATGTTTACGTCCTGACACTTGACGTTTACGTATTTACCTAATTGTGGTTTAGTCAAAATATAAATGCGCAAAATAAAGAAAAGTCAGTAGCAAAAAGGAGAGAACTATTAAAAAACGCTTAGAGAATTCTACCAAATTCGTTTTTGCATGCTTCGTTTTGCAAATTTATTAGATGTTATAGTGAGCCAATATATCGGCAGTGTAGCCAGTTTGACACCCCTGGTGTAGTATTGGCTCAAAAATCATCAGGGCACATTGTTTTAAGGTATCCGACTACCCTAAAATTTTGAATTTGCCAAAAAATTGACACATTTTTTTATGATTCTTTTTTATAGGCCATTTTATTAGCTTTATAAAAATACCAAGTTTATCATTTTTCGTTCACTAGAACAAAAACTACAGATGTTTTGGTAAAAATAGATGCCATTACTTTAATCAAGATGTCTTACTTTAAAACGCTTTTTACTCGAAATGTTATTTTTTGAAAATAATGAAATAGCGAGAGCGATTGCTCAAAAAGTTTTGAACATAATTAGCTGAAATTTTTTCTGTAAGTTCTGTATAATAGTAGAATTGTTTTAACCTTCAGATTTATCAATCACTGTTTTATTACAAAATTTACAGTCCCTTATGTGAATATAATCCACTGTCTTTTTAAGCATTTTCCTATTGTAACCGAGATAAAGTGCTCTAGTTTTTAACTTTTCTTTTTAATAAATAAAATTTTTAAAGTTAGCTTCACAATAATAATGCTTATTGATATAGCTTATTAGAGTGATAATTATGACTTATGAAACCTGAATAGGTTTTTTTATTACAATTTTTAACTTACTATACTGTTCGAATTAATTGGGACAAATGAAAAAAAGTGATTTTTTTTCTAAAACCTTAGTTTTTTCATTATAACATACCTTAAGTAGACTAAAAAATCTGTATATTAGTATAAAAATGTCCTCCTTTAGCAGAAATGGTCTCTTCAAAACGTCTTACTCACTCTTTTTATCATGCGTTCTGTTGTAGTTTAATTTGTAGTTGTTGTAGTTTTGTTGTAATTTATTCATTTTAGCCAAATGATTCTTGAGATAATGCCATAAATTTTGAATAGGATTTATGTCTGGGGAATTTACAGGCCAATTGAGCACTTTTATTTTATTTTCTCGCAGAAAAGTATAGACCAATTTGGAATTGAGACAAGGGACTAAAGTCACGCAGAAATGTTCCATCAAATGTTTCTATGAATGGAGCAATTTTACTGCATACTATTTCTATGCATTTGGCAGAATTCATCATGCTTTTCTTGAAATGTTCTTCAAAAATCTTGAAGTACTTGATTTGCCCACATCAACTGCCATAGTGACATCTCTCACAGTCATAGAAAAGTATTGGTTAAGAGATATTATTTTAGAACAGTTCCTCAGAGTAATATCCCTCTTTGAACAAGCAAAAGCAACATGTGTTACACAGAAAGCAAAATTGTAATTACCAGCTGCCACACTGAAAGGCTCCTAACTGAACTACTGATACACTAAAACGAGTAAATTATAGTCAAGGTCGATCTGTCACACTACCTAAAGACAGACAAAACGGGTTGGAGGCATTTCGGAACATCACTAGTAATAACATATCAACTCAAACAAGAAAAACATGTTTGTCCTATTTAATTTGAACAGTATAGTATTCATTTACTGCAAATATTTATTGTGGTACTATTTCATGAGAAAAGATTTGATATTAAACACTTGCTGGGTGGCGTAGTTGATTAGACGCTAGTTTTGTACGCCAAAGTCAGTGGAATTTCACAATGCAAAAAATCGACAGCGTCCACGTCGTAAGATTATGCGGCATGTTAAAGATCCCTAGAATGCCTGTTTAACTTGAGTGATCTTGACGAAATTTAGTTCTTAGTCAATTTCTCATCGTCAGAGCTTAGATGCTTTCCTTTGGGGGAGGAAAAGATTCAAAATCATATTGCGGCAATTGGTATTCACTTAAATGGTGTCTCACTAAGAAGGGATACGAGAACCATCTCCTGGGGCATGTACTAAGTCTGTAATAATAATTATCATTTCACAGCCCCATTTTATAGAAAAATATTGATATTGATTATTATTTTTGTGAGACATTACTTTTTCGTATAATAAGTATTTATAAAATTTTGCTATTGTATAGAATGAGTTTATAAGCATTAATTTTTCTATGTAGTAGCCTTTATATCAACTTTCTTTTTATTAGCAGACGGTGTGTATTTATAATAGGTCAGACCTTTTGTAGATTAACGGTTAACATTTAATATTCTAACGTCTTGCAATATAATGGCTCACGAATATGTGAGATATAAGGGTTGCAAATTTCATTTTTCAAAGAATATTTAAAAATTAAATTTCTTTCGTTTGTAGTAAAAAATTTTTAAAAAATCGCTGTTAAACATAATTTTGTGATTTATGCTTTTGACTTATATCAGTGATCCTCAAACTGGGGACCACGCCCCCTAGGTCGACGTGATAACCCTACGAGGGAAGCTCAAACATATCAAAAAGTAGAAAATGAGATTTTTTTTAAAAATTATCATTTAAAAGTTGTTTATTTAAAATATATTTGATTTAAAAAAAAGCATATATATATATATATATATATATACAAACTTTAATACTTATTTTGGAAATTTACGGTGTGTAATAAAGGTCGTATTGTCGCCTTAGCGCGTCATACATTATTATTACATGCAATGTATTGTTATTGTATAAGAGGGTGCGATGAAAATTACGATTGAAAATTGGGTCGCAAATACCGGAAGTTTAAGAAGCCCTGGCATTATTATTTGCGAAACATAAAACGCTAATTCCATCATAAACAATTCCAGATATCGTTATAAATATAAATCATGTTTTACGAGCTTTCTAAAATCTCTATTGTTAGAAAGCTTTGATGTCGAGATAATGATATCACAAAACTCAAGCTAATTTTACACCCTATAAACTTCGATGGTGATAATTTCATAGAGCTCTTTTATGGTAAAAAAAAATGGGCTATATCAGGGTTAACGAACTTTTATGGAACAACGTGCCATTTTTTTTCGAAAGAAGTGTTTAATTAGGTAAAGACGTGCCGTCAAATAACTTTTCTTTGAGATATATATTATTGGGAAAATACTAAAACTAAATACTAACAATATAAAATTCTTTATTTACTACGAAAAAAATACCTTTTGTATTGTAAAGTTGTAAATGTTTTAGTTATACGTGTAATTCAAATGAAAGTAAACATAAGTACATAAGTGTGATATCTGTTGTTGCAGATTGCTTAACAAATAATTTATATTAGGACTGTAACATGTTACTCTTTTAGTAGAAAGCATGCTGCACTGGAGTCATCTGCTAAACGGGTTCTAAGCAATTAACTATTTTTGCTGTCGTTCACTTTTTTAACACGCTTTTATAAGTTTCACTTGCATGTAACGGAATCTTTAAACTCGATTTTTACCCACTTTAAAAGGTCGGATGAATTCGAAATTTTGTACACTTGTCAAGGACAGATGATAATTCAATAATTTCATAATTTTGTTCAGTTGTCCTTATCAGGATCGTCAGGAATAACGATAATCAGATTTGGCGACAATTTCATATACCACTTCCAGATTTGGCAACTTATTGCATATACCATTTTCAAATTTAGCGACTAATTCCATGTACCATTTTCAATTTTGGCGACTAATTTCATATTCCATTTCCGGATTTGGCGACTAAATTCAAATTTAGCGACTAAGGGAATAAGGTGTAACTCTAAAAGGGATTTTTTTGAATTTAAAGCTAATTATATGCAAGTATAAAATACACTTGTGGTTAATAGAAATAAAACAAACGAAAAGAGTGTTCTGTATGTGAGAAGGGGAAGGGTGGGTGTGTGTTAGCAATTGCTTACCGTAATATAAACATTTTCTGAAAATGAAAATAAAAAAAGGCTCGTGCATGTGGGAAAAAAATTATGTTCTAACTTTTAAATATTTTTTATTTTTATAAAGCAATACTCTTAGAAGTGATGATAAGAGTTAACATAATAAAAACACGTTTAAAAGGTGATAATACGATTGACGCTTAATATTACCATGTTTTTACTAACTCGCTATCTTTAATGTCTGTCCGGGTGGAATTTTGTAATTGATTTTATAATGTGTGACTTTCCGATGAGCTAGAGACTTGAAATTTGGACCATATCTTAGAAGTGGATGACAATGCATGAAAATGTGAAAAAAGAATAAAAAACGAAAAGGAGGAATTTTATACTTTTTAGTTCGTTATAAAAAACATGGAACATAAATTTTTTTGAAACTTTTTCTTCTTAACACACTTTTATTTGTTTGACCTGTTCTATAGAGACGGAATATAATATAACGATACGGGACTCATCCGAAGCCCCGTAAGCGGAGAGAATAAATACAATTCAATAAATACAATAAAAGGGTCTGAAGACGTCACGAAGGAACCACCGCTGTAAAATATAAGGTCAGTGATTTAGGTTAAGAAATTAAGATTATTCGCGTGTGGTGTAGTCGTAATTGTGCGCGTTTAAGCTTTCCTAGATTCACTTGAGAGATTCTGTATATTCCGCTAGTATAGATTCCCCACTTCATTACCCCACTCTCAATTATTTATCTTAAATTGAATTGTGTTGTTTCTAATTTATTTACTGATAAGCATCAATAAATCTGTTTGAATTGCAGTTATGTCTTTTGATCATTTAAGTCCGCCTACACATCCAGCAGGATTTTCAGATAGACAGGGAGTTAGTAGTGTAAGGGGTGGCCTTAGGTCACCACACGTTATAATGGCGATTCATTGGGAAATTGGAGAAATCTTGGTGATAGAGCCATTTTGGCAACCCTTTTTGGTGAATTTGGCGACCATTTTCGATGAGTTCAGGACCCTCTGGATTCTTTTAGAAATTTGTGAGGAAATAAATACCCTAATTTTTCAAGACTTATGACGCAAGCGGATCTTTTTCGCAAGTTCCGCGAGGTCTATAAATAGAGATGTTTGCCGAAGATCAGTTAGTATGGTTTTAATCAGCGATTAGTGAGTACTGTTTTGACTAGCGATTAGCAGACTTGCCTTGGCCGTGATTACCGACAAGCGGTGCTTATGAATCTTTTACATTCGTGGATTTTAGACACTGATAATTGTGTTCGAGTGCTGTTGAAGGTGTGAAGACCATCTGAGAAGTGTCTAGTTCTTTGTGACTGATTTTCATAAAATCCTCCAACCCCGATCAGCGTAACAATATATAATTCGAATTTGATAATAGGGCAAAGATTTTCAAGCACTAAGATTCTTCAAAATTTTATCAAAGTACAAATCCTTGTACAATACGTGTATTTTAAAATTAAGTGTATTTTGTTTATTATTGTAGATCAATATGTAATTTTTGAAAGAAAGTTTCTTCAAAAAGCAAATGTTGGCCACAGCTGGAAACACACTTGATTGCAGTTATCATGTGACAATGACATCACATAACTTTAGAACATTAAAAATACTTAAACTGCGATTTATGACAACCCTGTAAAGTAGAAATTTAGAAAAAAGGCTTAAAAGTACTTAAAGAAACATCATGAATCGTACCTGAAATTTCGAACAAATATCTATCTATCTACATAAAAATGGATGTTTGTAAAAATGAAATAGCTTTATTCCAACACCATTCAACTAATCCCTATGAAAATTGTCATGTATATGTATTTTTTGTGGAAATGGATTTTGTGCTATCCTCTTTGTTGCAGCTTTCCCACAAGGTTGCCCTACAGCAAAGCATCTTCTGAACCGTTCAATCAATTTCAATTCCCAAATTGCCAACAGGGTCTCCAAAAATGATACCAACTTTGCTGTATCGCCAACATTTCGATATTTTCCCATTGAATCTCCATTATAATGCAAGAAACTGCGTTGCTTGCGAATATTATAATTTTAACATAAAATAAATACAACAGAAAGTAATATTGACGTATTACGCATCCAGATATAAATTATTTACTCTATTTTAAGCATTCATCATACAAAATTTGTAAAAATGTGTTACTTTTACTGAGCAGAGATTAGCTCAGGTAGGTGTTTTTTCAAAAATCGACCCTCAAGAGAGCTAAATAAAAAAATATCCTTTTTGTCAGCTATTAAAACTTCAGACTTAAAATTTAACAAATGTGTTTTTTGTTTTTCTTTTGTTTAGCTGAGATACGCAAACAGCTTTTTTTTTATTTAATTTGCAATTCACTTAAAATTAACTCGTAAAAAACGGGTGTACCATCTAGAGTAAACATACATTAAAGAAAACTATCAACACAAAGGATTGTAATGCCGGTATACCGAGATACCGAATACCAGTATTTTGTACAATTTTGTAATAACCGTATTCACAAGTTTAAATATCGTTTTTTCCGTATTTACTAAAAAATTTTTAAACTGCCTCCGCTATATGCTTAGAGATCGTCAACATAGTAAAATATTATACGTTTTTATTTTTATGTCTCCCTAACGGGCAAAATTAATTAGACTGTGAATATTATCAAGACATGTTGCTTTGTACAATCAAAAGAAGTGATAAAATATGTGAATCATCCAAGGAGGCAAGCCAAGACTATTTTATTACAGCTCAGAGTCATATTGCACATGCGCAGGATTCGTAGTGTGATATTCCTATGAGTGAAAACAAGGTTGTAGTTGTGAAGAAAGTGCGCAATAACTCGATATTTTTTTAATTAGTGAGTTTGTTATACTCACATTGTTTTTTTTTGCATATCAGGGTCCTTTAGGGTTCAAATTTAATCAAGTTTATAGTAAATTTTCTCTTAAAATTTTTTACCCTCTAAACCTATTTAGATTCAAAAGCATTCGGTACAGTTATCGAAGATGATGATGACACTAATACCGATAGTGAAAAGGAATTGTTTCTTAAACAAAAATTAGAATTAGCAACAACTAAAAAATTTTCAACAAACCAAAATACAATACAGAAATTAGCTAGCTATATCCAAAACCATCCGACGAGAAATCGATTTGTTTGATGATGAGAGATTTAGAGGTAAATATACTTGAAAAAGTATATCGCGCATGGCTAACAGAACCACCAATTAGCGAAGATGCCGAAAGAGCATTTTCGTCAGCTGGTGTTTTTGCACAAAATTACGGTCTAGGCTTAATGTGTGTGTGTGTGTGTGTGTGTGTGTGTGTGGCAGTACATTTGATACATTATGTTTGTAAGATCACATTTCAAAAATTTGTAATAGTACCCCAGACTGAATAGTGATATTTACACTTTTTGTGATTTAAATAAATAAGATGTTCTTTATATTGTTTGTGTTTCTATATATAATGGATTAATTTATAAGTTACAAATGATTTTTTGTGATATTTGCACTCTCTAATAAAATGGGAAATAAAACAAAGAAACACCTGTGTTTTCTTTCTTTTCTAAAACTTCTACCATTGGAGGGGGTATTAAAATCGGTATTAAGATCTAAAGTATACCGAATACTGGTATTGAACTTTTGGTCCGATATTGCAATCTCTATCATGTACAAGCATTTTACTACAAAACGTATTCTATTGATTTTACATTAATTTTTGATTGAATCGATTTTATTCAAATTTTCATGCTGACTTTTGTTAGTGAGTT